>BQNB010170628.1:0-13657 GCA_026074375.1 Tanacetum coccineum | reverse complement strand
TTCCTAAGGGTAATTTTCTCATCAATACTTTTCGAAAATATATTTTATTAGTGATTAGCTTATTACTCTTTCACAAGAGTGGTTTGCTGATTTGCTTTTAATATATATATATATATACTATAACACACGAATCAGTCCAGCTTCCTGTGCTTCAGCCAACATTGCCTTTTCCTTAAACCATGCAGCGTTCCTTAGTCGCTTAGACTGAGTGCATTGCCTCGCCATGTGTCCTTCGCCTTGACAGTTATAGCATTTAACAACCCTTGCATGTCCGCTTATATTGTTTCCCACAGAACTAGTAGCATTACCCTTATAGCCAGTACCAGAATAACTTTGCCCTTGCCTCCCCTGAACTTGTTGCACTGTAACCCTGCCGTCTTGAATAGTAGCCCAGTTTCTCGGATTAGAGGAAGTTCAAAGTTGATTGTTGGTTGAAGGGAACCTTGAAGAAGCTACAGCTGTTAGGAAAGCCATTGCCTTATTGAGACAGGAAATTGGATCATCTCCTTAAGAAAACACGGGAATAGCTAGACCTGAGTCCACTTGAGGGAACTCATTCATTGGTTGTGTTAAAGCTTGAGGTGAATGATAAGCAATTTGTAGAACAGATGAGGTTTGATGATTCATATGAGACTGGTATTCATGTGATGGTGGAATAGATGAATGATTGATTTGTGGTTGTGAAGGATGAGGTGGTAGATACATAGGTGAGTATGATTGAAGATAGTAAACTTGTGGAATCATGTATGTTTGTTGAGGAAACTGTGTAGGAGTGTATTGAGAGTGATAGTTGTTAAGTTGAGCAGGTGATTGATGGTAGTTAGCAACAAATGCAAGAGGATCTTGGTATCATTCACACATCAAGCGAGTTTCATTTGCATGTATCTTATGTTGTTCAAGATATGAGTACAATTGATCATAGTTTGTTGTATGCAAATCTCTTGCCAACTTCACATCCGTCACAAACTTACTCCATTCTTGTGAAAGGATGTTCAGAAACTTTATATTCACTTGAACTGCTCTCATTGACATATTGATAACATTCATGTTATTGATTAGTTGAGCAAATCTCTAGTAGTACTGATATAGTGTTTCACCTTTTACAAATGAAAACTTATCAAACTCGTCATACAATTTACATTCCTTTTCTTGTAATGATAATTTCGTCCCTTGCATAAGAAGCTTAACTCTGTCCCATATTTCTTTTGCAACTTTATGATGATTGACAATAGCATACACATCCGGTGGTAGACCTTGAAGAACGATATTGGTAGCTTTGCAATCGCAATCAGCTTGAAGCTTTTCAGTAGCAGAAAGTTCTGCATAAGTCTTTTCCCTAGTAGTATCATCCTCTTGGACAACAGTAGGCTATACAAGTGGACCATTCAGAACTGAGTCAAGAATCATTTTCCCGTTCTCCCTATTCTCCATCTAAAATTCCATACGACTTTTCCAAGAGTCATACAAAGATTTTTCCAACATGGGAGGACGGTTGTCCGCACCGGCAATGATCATAAATTCTGCTAAAGTTGTCATTTTGAATTGATTGATTAATTAAGAATTGATAACTCTTTGATCGATCGGTGATTAGAGGTTGTTGTGTTAAATTGATGTTTGTTTAAAGTGAATGAGTCATAGAATTACACGGGATTTTACAAATCTTGATAAAACCGAGAAAATAATTAAATACTTCACAGGATTTTACAAATCATAGAAAAACCGTATAAATCTCTTAGGAAATATGGTATAAATCTCTCAAGGTAAGTGTATAAATCACCCAAGTGTAATGTATAAATCACCTAAAGAAAAATGTATAAATCGCCCTCTAGAAAGTGGTATAAATCGCGGTATCAAATAGTACGTATAAATCGCCATATACATTAAAGTATAAATTGCCGTCTAATGAGTACGTCTAAATCGCCGAGTACACGAAGGTATAAATCATCGTCTAATGGGTACGTATAAATCGCCGAGTTAACCACGTATAAATCGCCGTCTAATGAACCCGTATAAATCGCCGAATCAACCACGTATAAATCACCTGATTTAAACACGTATAAATCGCCGACTTCAAATCACGTATAAATCGCCGGATTAACACAAGTATAAATCGCCGGATTTAAAAACGTATAAATCGCCGTACTCAATAACGTATAAATCGCCAGATTTAAACACGTATAAATTGCCGTACCAGATGTATAAATGGCCAGATTCAAAAACAAAAACACCACTTTTTCAAATCACTTAAAAACACAATTTTTGACGTTTTTACTTGATTTTTCTTGTACTTCTTAATATTCTAAGACTAGGAGAACCTTAAAAATACAAACTTTATGGTTTTTTAGACAAAAAATTTGAAATCAAGATTCTTGTACCAAAAACCCTTTTCGAACCAAAATACACCAAAAAGATGAAGTTTTTTGTGTTTTTCCAAAGATTTTCTTGTACAACTAACCTATACTAAGATAAACAAAGAAGAAAGTTTATAGCTTTATGGTTTTAAACCCACAAAAAATGAAGATCTCTTGCTTGAGTTCGAACCAAAACACACGACTAAACAATTAAGAAAAACGCACACAAAACCAAACTAAATCACCCCATGGCTCTTGATACCAATTGTAGAATATATATGTTATCTAATCTCACAATCAAATGAATAAGAACTAGAGAGAGAAAGTGGATGGATGAACACTTTTAGAGAGAGAAAGGAAGAGAGAAATACTAGATTAGAATGGAAATGTAAAAGTGAAAAATCAACCCTCTCCAAGGTGTGGAGAGGGGTACTTATATGCCTCAATGTGGCCGGCCATGGGCTTTAGCATAGGCTATCCATGGGCCTTGACCTTTCTACCTTATCTAGGTTCCAAAAACTATACTACGAGCTTATCTTATGATATTATGAAAGTGACCGATACTTTTCGTATTCCTAACACCAAATGTGCACTATCGAGTCTAGATCCAAAAGAGATCATCCATAAATCTCATTAGGACACTAATACATAATATTTGTTAAATCACACACTGTGATAACAAGTAATAACTTAAGAGTCATTCGCATTATCCTTGTGATATTGCCAGAACATCAGAGTGATACTAAAGTATTCACAATGACGATGGAAATCCTTCTAGATCTAACATCAAACAAGCTCTGCGGTAGGTGACTTGTGAGGTCCTATATGGATCAAACTTGTAACACTGGATATCAATTTGGTCTAGCTTATGAACTGACGAATGAATTTTGAAAAAGTTAAAATTGTTGGTGTTTTATAAAAACCGTTTGTATATTAACACACCAACTGATTTTCCTAAATCAATTTTCAATCTTATGTCCATGGGAAGCCACACAAGGGTATCTGGACATAGGAAAGCTGAACACGAATTGATGATTCAATCGGGAAGATAGTAACTTACCGGTTCACTCATTTTGTATTGTCTGCTTTGAGACATTCCGGTTTGAGAACAAGCTAAGTAAGATAAATCTAATACTTACATATTAGAGAAATCAATACTACAAGCTTGAAATCCTATCAAGGATATTCATCTTTAAAGATAAATCTACCTGATCACAGGTTGGTATTCACAACACTGAAGGTTGATCTAACCAAACACGGTTGAATGACAAAACCATATTCAACCACATGCTTTATTGCTCACTGTTTATTTCCAGATCAATACTATGGTGGTGAAGGATCAGTACCGATGAGTTGAAGTCTATGCCACATGCTCATTGCCGACCGACATATGTAACAATACTATGAAAGCTCAAGTACATGTTTCAAAAGACTTCTGCTACTCTGATACCGCACGTCTTCCTTGAATTGACGAAGTATTGAAGTTAAAGAATTTCAAGAAAGATGAATTTATAAGCTTTTAAGACAAAGAAAATGGATGAGCATGTCGGTCTAGAAGTCATAAGATCACAAGAAGGCAAAGATTACAAGATGGCATAAAGAGATTATGCTTGGTTGATGATCTCAAGAAGCTCAAGATCACATACAAGTCAAGTCAAAGATACAAGTCAAAGCCTAAAAGTTTAAAGATTACTACATCAAGATTCACAAGATAAAGATCAAGAAAAAAAACAAGACTATGAGCAAAGACTGAAGACATGCATAGAATGCTAGGCTTAAGTTTTTATAAATTAGAGTGACCTCCCTTAGGGGGAGATTGTTAGAAATCGAGAAAAGACTCGGTCACTTCCAATATGTAATAGAATAGCTCGTAGCAACAATATTTAGAAACTTACTAAGCTAACCGGGACAGCATAAGTAACCCTCATGTTGACCGGCGCCATAGTCGGTATAAATACCCCTCTCCACACCTTGGAGAGGGTTAGTTGTTCATTTGGTTTTCACATAATACATTTTCCTTTCTCTCACTAATTGTTACAACCCTTCTTCACTTTCTCTCTCTAGACTTTCTAATATTCTATTTGTTAAGTGATTTAGATACTTCTATAAAATCCCCCCCACTTAGAACTGAACATTAGTCTCAATGTTCAAAAATGTCGGGTGACACTCCCACACTTAAGAACGAAAAAGGCAAATGCCAAAAATTCCAAGTGTGAAAAGGAAACAATATCATATATATATATATATATATATATATATATATATATATATATATATATGACCAGGATAAAAGATTTCCTAGGATATAATTATGCAATCGATCAGAGACTAAGTGATGGTGGAAAGCAACACCAAAGAGCACGAAAGTCTTCACGATCATAGGGAATCCTGAAACCAAAAACAGATACCTACGAAACATAACATGGAGAGAAGCACTCTTCCATACTAGGCTTACAAATACATCACACATATTCAAAAGAAGAATAGAAATAGATAGATTGATAACACGGGTTGCCTCTTGAGAAGCACTTGTTTATTAACAAGTCACTAGCTTGACTCTCCTTCGAGTTTAGTTTTCATTATGATAAAAAGGGCGGGATGGTACAATCTCTGATGCCATATCATTCAAACTTTTAAGTCTGCCATTAATAGTGATTGTCCCTAGATCAAACACTTCATTTTCGTCTACTAGCTCGAATGAATCTAGCGAGTGAGATTTTGAGAATCCTTTAGGAAAAAGAAGGCCAAGATATAATGATAAATGAGAAGAATCAACGAGGCCGTGATGAAATCGTGATAGGATTTGGTCATGCATGGTCATAACAATACTTATATCTTCAAACGGAGGTGAGATCAGTGCGGTACTCTATGAACCATTAATTTGCACCTCATCCATTATGGTCTCCATCTCAGACTCATTACTCTTCTCTTTCTAAATATCAAAGATCAGATTATCATAATTCAAAGTGTATTCAGAATCGAGCTCAAACAAAGGATTGGTGAATGTCGTACCAAAAGTATCCAAATAAGAGTCAAGAGAATCTAAGGGTGTCTCGGATACCCTTGGGATTGGAACAATATCCTTAAGATGATTGAATTTGATTTCCTCGTCCCCCATTAAAAAGGTATTAGACGGTTCCCTAATAGCAGGATTGATCTCAGACTTTTTTGCTTCTGAAGGTTCATCCTTTAATAGTGATTCAAGAAAAAGGATATCACCTTCTAAATCATATATCTGATTATCAATATTAGGTGGTATCGAATCAAGAGCAAGAAAGGCGTCAGTCTTTTCCAAGAGAAAGTCAGTATCCCCAAAGGGGGTAAGAGATGGGGAAGAAGACGCGACAATAGGTTCATCCTTTAATAATGTTTCAAGAAAAAGGATATCTCCCTCTGAATCATATATAACATTATCAATATCAGGTGGTATCGAATCAAGAGCAAGAAAGGCGGTGGTCTGTTCTTAGAGAAAGTTAATATCCCCGAAGGGGGTAAGAGACGCGATAATAGGATCAGAAGAAGGAGTGGGACTGCCACTAAAATGGTGAATTGATTTCTGAACTGTTAAGACTTCAGAAAAATGGTCCTCGCATGTAGTGTCAATGATATCAATCATATTGATTGACTCAACTCTATGCTTATAAGAATATTTCAAAGTGCTTTCAACATTAAAGGTTAATTTTTCATCACCGAATCTAAGAATCAACTCTTCTCCGTGTACATCAACTAAAGCACGGGCCATCCTCAAGAACGGTCTCCCTTAGATAAGGGGAACACGAGGATCGACGTCATATTCAACAACAACGAAGTCAGCAGGAAACGTGAAATTATCCACCTGCACAAAGACATCCTCAGATATACCATCCAGATAAGAAACCGATCGGTTAGCTAACTCTAAGGTCATACGAGTGGGTAGAAGTTCTAGTAGCATTAACTCTTTCCAAACAGATAGAGGCATTAAGTTGATGCTGGCACCTAGATCGGCTAGGGCCATGCATTCCTCAAGCTCACTAAAATCACAAAGAATGGGAAATTTCCCAGGGTCTCCAAGTTTCTCTGGTAACTTTTTAAGGAGGACCACTGAGCAATTCTCATTGAGATGAGTATTATCCAATTCTAAAAGTTTCTCCTTATTAGAGAGTAGATCTTTTAACATTTTAGCCTATTTTGGCATTAGAGCTAAAGCTTCAGCAAGACTGATATTGAAGTGATGTTCTTTGAACATCCACAAGAACTTATGAGTTTAGATATCAGATTTGTCTTAAAGCTTTTCCTTGTTCAACCTCAAAGGATAAGGAATAGGAGGTTGATGAGGATATCGCTCAGGGATCTCATTCGATTTAGAAATGGGAGCTGGCTGGATTACCGAATATGGGACTCGTGCGGTACTTTTTGAAGTTGGAATGTGCACCTGGTCCATGGTTACCTCCGGGTCTCATTCCACCTCCTTAGAAGAAGAATAAGGAGTAGGAGATGGAACTGAGAGTCCAGCCAAAGTCCTACCACGCTGTGTGGTAATAACTTTAACTTCTTCCCTAGGGTTAGAAACGGTGTTGCTAGGAAGCACACCCTGGGGTCTTTCATTAAAAGCTTTTTCCATTTTTGTCATTTGATTTGCTAATCATTAAAACTTAGCATGAGACGCAATCATATGTTGTCTCAAAATCTCATCAGTAGATAAAAATTTTGAAGCTTGGTTAAAATGCGTCTGAGCTTGATTCTGATTAAAATTTTAACCTTGGAATTGATTAAATCCTTGATTCTGATTATTCCCTTGGTTAAAATTTTGCCCTCTATTGTTTTGATTAAACCCTTGATTATGATAACGTTAATTAAAATGATTATGATTCTAATTCTGGTTACTCCTGTTTTAAAAGTTTTGATTATTCTGATTAAAATTATTAGGCTGATCAAAACCGGGTGGTCCAAGATAATTGTTGGAACGATAGCTTAAGAGATTACGGTTTCCTTGAGGTTGGTAAGAGTTACCTCCTACGTTGTAGTTTCCCGTATTCGCATATACGTCCCCTTTAGTGAAGCCACCGGCTGCTTAACACTTAGAATAATGGTGTGGACCACCACAAGTCTCGCAACTCGGATTAACAACATTTACTTGCTAATTAGATTGGCACATTTTAAGAAAAAATTTGTTCATTTCGGCAATTTGCTGAGTAAGGGCAGCTATCTCTGGAGACGAAGAAGTGGTCGATCTAGATGACTCATCCCTTTAAGATGAGGTATCCCAGTCATTGTGGTGAGCGGTCATATTTTTGATTAAATCATAACACTCTTCAGGTCGCCTTTTCTTAATGGTTCCTCCAACTGCAGCATTGATTGTATCCCGGTGTCTTAAAGTTAACCCGTTATAGACCGTATCTATTTGAGTGAAGGGTAACATGTTATGATTAGGACACCGGTTAATCAACAACTAATAACGTTCTTAAGCTTTGAATAAAGATTCACCAGGAACCTATTAGAAATTACTAATGTCATTCCTTAATTTCTTAACCATAGAAGGAGGGAAATATTTAGAAAGAAATTTAGAAACCATTTCCTTGAAATTATGGTTATAATTCTTTAGAAGACGATCAAACCAAGCGGTGGCATGATGTGTCAAAGAATAAGGAAAGAGGTATAAGCATAGGGCGTCATCCGTGACCCCATTTTGCTTCATACTCTGGGTGATAGTCAAGAATTTGTCGAGATGTTTATTCGCATCATCACCCGGTAATTCGTGAAACTGGCAAATATTTTGGACTTGTTGAATCATGTGATTCTTAAGTCCGAAATCCGTAGCCTGAATGTTAACGGGAGCGATCGGTTCGCCCCGGCCATTCATAGTCGGCTGACACAACTCCTCTATCGTTTGGAGATCAAGAGCCTGATTTTGAGGAATAGGACCCACAGGAGGTGGTCCTTGATTGAGATTATGATTCATATTAATTTCTTCAAAATCAAATATAAGTGATGGTTCACCATGATTTCTTTGTCGAAATAATCGCTCGGGATTTGAAAAAGGAGAAATGAGGTCGGTCGAAGAAGAGTATGCACATACACTAAAAAGAAATAAAAGAGAAAATATTTTTGAATTTTTATAAAGATAATGAAATAAAATATATAAAAGAAAGGGAAAAATAAAATAGAAATGGAAAATATTTTTTGGATTTTTATAAAGATAGTGAAATAAAAAATATATATAAATAAAATAGAGAATATATTTGGATTTTTATTAATTTATTTAAAAAACACAAAAATAAACGTTCAAAAGAAAGGATCTTCAAGGCACTAACTCGAAACACAACGCAAAACTCATACAAATCTCCCCAGCAGCGATGCCAAAAACTGATTCGTCTGTAAAGACTAGTCGGTAATATAATATAAGTATTTCCCGTTAGATAAAATAATTATTTTAGGAAAAGTAATAATTAATCTTCTGGAGTCGTGTCTACGGTGAGAATTAAATTTGAGATTTACGTTTATATTTTTAATTGGATGCTTGATTATCGTATATTTTTTGTTGGTTTTATATTTAAGACTAATTTAAAACTAAAGATACTATTTTTAAGATTACTAAAAATTATACTAATAATTTAAACTAAGATAAATAAAGCTAGAAAATCTAAAAGATATATAAAATGGATATGCTTGTCAAGTGAGGCTAAAAGGTCATTAAGTGTGAAAGATAATTTTTATTGATGAATTAGTACCCGTTTAAAAAAACTATTTTCTCATAACGTTGGTTTATTTTGAAACAATCTCTTATATTGGTATTAATTACTAGATTTGATGTTTGATTATTTTTCCGGCTTTTACCCATCAAAATAACCAAATAAGAAATCTAAACAATCCGAAAATTATTAATCAACAATCCCTTTTTAATCCACACTTAATTCACTAATCACAACTCACTTAACAAGCATATACAAATCTACTCACTAATCATGGCAACTAAGCTAGCAATAACAATCATAATCAATTTCTAATTAATCTAAATATTAAGCTAAAACTACTACGGATTGAAATCAGATAGAAAGTAGAACCCATTTGGTCAAAATGAGACGAATTAAACCACCCGATCGAATAAACTAATTAAACACTAAAGTTTATAACTTTATTAGTTTTTATATAACTAATTAGCTAGTAAAGTTTTGAGCTTTATTCACTAATTAGCTAAGTAAAATATATAAAAGCTTAAAACTTTAGTAAGAAAACTAACTTATAAGACCCATAAGCTCCTCGCCTAAGTGTTGGATCGGATTCATCAACACAAGCAAAGGTTAACACGAATAAGCTATATGAATAAGCTATAAGCTAAAAGCTTTAATATAAGGTATTTCAAAAAGGAAAAGCTAAAGCTACCAGATCTAGCAAAATAAGCTATTAAATAAGATTGAAATAAGCTAGATATACTTTTAATAATTAAACTAGGAAATGAAATAAGCTACTCGAAAATAAGTTGTAATAAGCTTTAATAAGCCGAGACATAAGCCTCTCCAAAAACCCCTTTTTATTCGAATAGCTTATAAGATAATAAGCTAAAGTGAAAACTTTTTAAGTAAATAAGCTAAAAGATAAAAAGAAAATAAATTAAACTAAAACAATAAGGTTTCGAAAATAAGTTGTAATAAGCTAAATAAGCCGAGACATAAGCCTCTCCAACAACTTGTATCAATCGAAAACCTTAAAAGAAAACAAGCTAAGTGAAAAAGAAGTTCGAATAAGCTAGGCAAAGCTTATTCGAAAGCTTTCAATAACCGAAATCTTATTTATAAGTAAACTTAATCGAAATAAGCTATAAGTAAACTTATCTCGAAAATAAGCTAAACTAGAATAAGCTATTTGAAATTAAATAAGAGTTAGAGATTCAAAATAAGCAGCTAATAAGAACTTCCAAAATAAGCTGAATAGGGCAATAAGCCACATCGAACACTAGCTTATCTTATTTCGAAAGCTTTTAAACTACTAAAACTAAATTAAGCTAAAACAATAATCTAAGACATCATTTCTTCGAATAATAAGCTGTGAAAAGCTTGAGCAAAAATCCACTTCTAAACCAATTCTTATTAATATTCGAAAACTAAGAAAAATAAGCTTTGAAAAGGAAGAAAAGATAATAAGCTCAAAGTAATACCAACCTTAAATATCTTCTTTCATTAATAAGCTGTTACAATAAGCTAGATCGAATAAGCTTTAAAAGGTTTTACAATAATAAGCTAAATCTAACAATAAGCTAAAAATACTACTATGTGTAAATTGCAAAAAAGAAAGATGCAGCGTTTGGTTGTGGATCTGGATTAAATAGCCCAAGTAGCAGGGGTAGAATAGTCATTTCACTAAGGTGCCGACTCTTTTAAATCATTTTCAACCACATTTCTTGAATTGGATCCGGTGCCAATCATTATAAACCACTCAACCCCTTCAAGAACCTCGTATCAGCCGCCTCTGCCAGCCGCCACGTGTCATCATCCCATTGGCCAGCCGCTACTACCACCTCGTGCCTGCAATCAATGATTAGTTGTCGGAGCCGCCACTACGTGGCAGCACCTTATTGGCCCGCCGCCACTGATGTGGAAGCCACGTCAGCAGCCACGTCCCAATTGCTGACGTAGCTGATGACGTGGCAGGTCAACGGTCAACGTTGATCATTGACCGTTGACCGGTCAATGGGTCTGCGGGCCACGTTGCCACGTGGCGTCCACGTGGCAGTTGACGTGGCATACAAGATTAATATCAAAACTGGCTGAAGCCAGTTTTGAACCCGGGTCTGTTGGGTAGATACGCAAAAGGGTCACCCCTTGCCAACTGAGCTAGGCAGCGTATCTATTTTACTATGCAGCTCAGTTGGTTTTAACCCATTACTTGTTTGGTCCAGTTCACAATTAATAAAGATAGGTCAAAATGACTATTGACCAGTCCATATAATATTGTATGGACCTGTTTAAATAGTGAGGAAGGTACTGATGGATTCGTAATTTTGTGCTCTTTCCAACGGAGTGCTCGAGGAATTTTTACAACTTCGTTTGAATCTCGATAAACGTGAAAACGTCGTCAAAACTTATCCAAAAATCATCGTTTTTGTTTTGTTTTCAAACCTTTGTACCTGCAAGACATAAAAACACATACCAAACATATTTGCAATATAATTTCTCATATTTTATTGTTTTTGGTCCGTTTTAGTGTATTTTCCAGGATTAAAATGATTAAGTACACATCATCTCCTTATCGCTTGGTGCCTTCTGAAATGGAGGAGTTGTCGAGTCAACTTAGAGAACTCTAGGACAAGGGCTTCACTCGACCAAGTTCATCGCCATGGGGAGCACCGGTATTATTCGTTAAGAATAAGAATAGTTCTTTTAGGATGTGTATCGTCTATAGAGAGTTGAATAAGTTGACCATCAAGAATCGTTATCCCTTTCCAAGAATAGATGACCTATTCGATCAACAGCAAGGATCACAATATTTCTCTAAGATAGACATTCGGTCTGGTTACCATCAGCTGAGAGTGCACGGGGATGACATTTCAAAGACTGCATTTAGAACTTGATATGGAAATTTCGAGTTCACAGTAATACCCTTTGGTTTGACGAATGCACCAACGGTATTCATGGACTTGATGAACCGAGTATACATACCCTACTTAGATAAGTTTATGATTGTATTAATAGATGACATTTTGATTTACTTTATGACAAAGGAAGAACATGAAATGCAGCTAGGGTTAATCTTAGAACTGCTCAAGAAGGAGAAACTATACGCAAAGTTCTTTAAGAGTGAATTCTGGTTGCAAGAGGTACAGTTTCTTGGGCATGTGATTAACGGTGATGGCATTCATGTTCACCCCAGCAAGATTGAAGCTGTTAAGAATTGGGTAGCCCCTAGAACTATGTCAGAAGTCTGTTCATTCTTACGTTTAGCAAGATATTACCGCTGATTCATTAAGAATTCTCTAAGATTTCCAAATCACTTACCATCTTAACTCGAAAGAGTAAGACGTTTGATTGGGGTGAGGAGCAGGAAACGGCATTTCAAAATTTAAAGGATAAGTTGTGTAATGCGCCTATCCTGGCTCTCCCTAATAGACCAGAAGACTTTGTGGTATACTGTAATACGTCATGTCTAGGACTGGGTTGCGTACTAATGCAAAGGGGTAAGGTGATTTCATATGCCTCTCTACCGTTGAAGATTGACGAGAAGAATTACACCACCCATGATTTGGAATTGGGTGCGATTGTATTTGCTCTCAAGATATGGAGACAATACCTGTACGGGATGAAGAGCGTCATATATACCGACCACAAGAGTCTCCAACATATCTTCAATCAGAAAGAACTGAACATGCAACAACGTCGTTGGATAGAGACTATGACTTCTAAATTCGCTACCATCATGGTAAGGTGAATGTAGTAGCCGATGCACTAAGTAGAAAGGGGAGAATTAAGCCTAAGAGATTTGAGCTATGAACATGACCATTCAGTCGAGTATCAAGGATAAGATACTAGCAGCTCAGAATGAAGCATCTGAGGCTGTCAATACACCAGCAGAAATGTTGTGAGGGCTAGACGAGCAAATGGAACATAGGAGTGATGGAGCATTATATTATCTAGATCGAATATGGGTTCTTTTGACGGGTGATATGAGAACCCTGATAATAGACGAAGCTCATAAGTCAAAGTAATCAATACACCCAGGAGCCAATAAGATGAATATGACATTAGGGACATGTACTGTTGGCCAGGAATGAAGAAAGATCTAGCCTTGTATGTTAGCAAGTGCCTGACTTGTTTGAAGGTTAAGGCTTAACACCAGAGGCCATCCGGCTTATTGCAACAACATGGGATCCTCGAGTGGAAATAAGAGAGAATAGCCATGGACTTTGTCATGAAATTGCCAAGGACTAGTAGTGGGCATGATACAATTTGGGTTATTATGGACTGATTGACTAATTCTGCTTATTTTCTACCTATGCATGAAGACTATAAGATGGATAGACTGGTTAGACTCTACCTCAATGAAATCGTTGCAAGGCATGGTGTGCTAATCTCGATCATATCCGATCTTGATAGTCACTTTACATTACGATTCTGGCAGTCAATGCAAGAGGCATTAGGAACACGATTGGACATGAGTACGACTTACCATCCATAGACTGATGGTCAGATCGAGCATACTATTTAGACCTTGAAAGACATGGTCAGATCATGCGTCCTTGACTTTAGGGGAAGTTGGGATGTTCATCTTCCATTGGTCGAATTCTCATACAATAATAACTATCATTCTAGTGTGAGGTATGCACCGTTCAAAGCACT
>BQNB010170627.1:0-13658 GCA_026074375.1 Tanacetum coccineum | reverse complement strand
TACTGTTTATATAAAAAGTAATTAAACTAATTAAATTTTAACCTAATTTAATTAATTAAATTAAATAAAACTAACTAAAGTTAACTGCTGTTAAAACAAAAGGACTAACAGGGAAAAGGGACAAGGACTAACGAAGCAACAACAAACTAACAAAGGGGACTAACAATTATAACTATAAAAGAGAAATTTACACTAACAGTCCCTGAGGTGGACCCCGATTACAAAAAGGGTCCAAAGTGCTTATTTGACAAAAGTCAAATAAGCAAACTTGTAGAAGGGCTTATGGGGAGCATTTTTCATAAAAGGTGCATAAGCTGAGGTCCACTAAATAAGCCAGAAAAGTAGCTTATTTATGCTGCAGAAGCTAAATAAGCTTATGGCTTATTTTTCTTGGCTTTTAAGATTTTAAGACTACAAAATAAGCTAAAATCTATGGGAACAGTTAATGAGGCTAAGGGGAGTCCTAAATAAGCTAAGGCAACCTAGAATAAGCCCTAAAATAAGCTGGAAATGACTTAAGCTATAATGGCAGTTTTAAAAAGAAAACAGAAAAGGCCTACTTTTGAGCTTATATTAAGCTAACTAAATAAGCTTACTAACCTAAATAAGCTGCTAATCCTAAGACAACTACCTATAAGCTATAAGGAAAAACACTAAGAACCTAGGGCTTAGTTTTCAATAAGCTAGAAAATTTAAGCTAAAGCCTGGTGCTCAGCACCAGGGGAGGCCAATGCAGTGAGCTTAAGGACTTTTTAGGCTTATGAATATAAGCTCTTAAGAGCTTTTTAGCCAAATCCAACCACAAACAGATTTGTATTAATGGCTTCTTTGCTTATTTCCAAAAAATGAGGGTCTAGAAAACAATAAAAGCTGCTGATATTGTAGCTTAAAATTGAGGGTTCTTTAAAAAAATGCAAAACCAAACTTTGACTTATATTGTCAAAGTAAAAGGGACAGCAACAAGGGGGTGGATAAAATGGCTAGAAACAACACCCATAAGCACAAAAACAATGTGCTTAAGCTGCATAAGCAGCTTGAGCCCTTAAGCTTGATTTGGCTTATTTAAATTTTGACAATTTATTAAGGACACTTAAAAACTTATTTTAAAACTAAAAGTTGTGATTAAAGTGGTCTAATAAACCCCACACACTCAGCCAAAGTTGGCTGAGTGGTTACAACCCATGATAACTCCCATTTGACCCATTTTAAAGGCTAAACCAAACACCCCTTTAATTTATAATTTCGGGTTTTTTTTGGCTTTTTTAGTGGAGTAAAAGCTGAGAAATGTTGTTACAAGAGAGTCTTAATAACTTTAACACATTTTTAAACAAGTTTAAACAGATTACAAAGGCTTAAATAAGACTTTAAATTTTTGACAATGGCTATATCACAAAAACTCTTAACTTTTATTAAAACTGAAGATGTTACAACATAAAACTTTTAAATGAACTGAATTACACTTAAATGCTTAAAAGAAAGACTTGGAATTAAAATTAAACTAAAAACATAGTAAAAAATGGTGTGTTTGCTTCGGCTTGGTCTTTTTTCTTTTATAGCAGCTCAGAGGCATCACTTGGTCTTGGGTTGTGCTTGCTGTGAGAGTACAAAGCTTCCCAAGCAATCCTAGCCTTCCATTGGCTTGTTACATCATCTCACCATTCATGGGGATCGTCGGGTTGTGTGTATTGGCAACAGGGAAGGGTTATAGGGGCAGGGTAAGTGGGGAAAGGGTATGGGTGAGCTGGGAAGTGTACTAGGGAGGTGGTTTGGGAGTGAAACCGTGGGAAAGGGAGGTGGTATTTTTGGCGGGTAAGGGGTTGAGGTACCAAGTGGTTGCAGGTTTAAAAGAGAAGTATGGGGAAGAGGCAAAAGTGGCCCTCCCTCTTTCATCCCTTTTTCATTTCATTCTTGGCCCCTATTTTCAGTTATAAAAGAGGTTTGGAAAATGACACATATGGTCCCTCTGGTTTTTTATAACAAAAGAATAAAAAGATTTGGCAAATTGCAAAATCAGCCCTTGCCTTTAAACATAATAAAAGAATTGCCATTTGGCAGTTTTAGTCCCTCTCTTTATTTCACCATTTTTCTTTTATAAAACACTTTAAAAAATGACAGTTCTAGTCCCTAAGGTTTTGTAAAAAGGTTATTGGGCTTGGGTTTTGTGTTTGGGCTTGTATTGGGCCCACTGGGTTTGGGTTTGGGCCCAATAAGGTACAGGTTTGGTTATTGGGCTTTTTCAAGCCCAATAAGGTTATGAAGTGGGTTTTGTGTGTACAATGGCTGAGATTGGCTGTAACTGGGCTAGGATTGGGCCTTCAAAGTCTTCACAGTCTTTGTCAAATGCACACAAATGGGCTGTTGTAATTGATTGAGGGCCCATTTGGTCTTCACAGTCTTCATAATTATACTATTGGGCTTTCCCGGCCCATCAGATGGGTTAAGATTGCATCCAATAGTATTCTTCAGTTCCGGCTCCGGTTTGACTGCTGATTCTTCAGTATTGACTCTGACTTTGGCATTTTTGGACTTTGGCCTTGATTTTGCACAGTCTTTTCCATTCCATGCTCAGTTTTGTTATTTTGGCTTGGTTTTCTGTCTTTTTGTTGATATCCACTTCCTGCACAATACAAATGCAAAACAAACATATATTTGGCAGTTTTTGTCTGTTTTTGGTCATTTAAGCTCGTTTTTAGAGGTAAAAGATATGTGTAATTAGGCACATATCAGGAGGCATCCAAGGTAGAGAACGCGCTAGGAGAAATGTTGTGTGTCCTGGACCAACAAATGGAAAAGAAAGAAGATAGCGGTTTATACTTTATGGATCGGATTTGGGTTCTATTAGTGGGAAGTGTAAGGACATTAATCATGGATGAGGCTCACGCAACGAGGTAATTTGTTCATCCGGGAGAGGATAAGATGTACCATGACCTTAGAGACATGTATTGGTGGCCGGGTATGAAGAAAGACATAGCCACTTATGTTAGCAAGTGTCTGACTTGTTCGAAAGTGAAGGCTGAACATCAAAGACTTTCGGGTTTGTTGCAACAGCCAGAGATACATGAGTGAAAATGGGAAAGAACCACTATGGACTTTATTACAAAGTTGCCAAGATCTAGTAGTGGGTATGACACGATTTGGGTGATAGTCGATAGACTGACTAAGTCAGCCCATTTTTCGGCTATACGTGAGGACTATAAGATGGATAAGTTAGTAAGACTTTACATTGATGAGATAGTAGCAAGGCATGGAGTGCCTATGTCAATCATCTCTGATCGTGATGGACGATTTACTTTGCGTTTTTGGCAAACGTTGCAGTAAGCGTTAGGAACGAGGTTAAATATGAGTACGACCTATCATCCTCAAACCAATGGGTAAAGTGAGCATACTATTCAGACTTTGGAAGATATGCTTAGAGCGTGTGTGATTGATTTTGAAGGTACATCTTCCTTTACATGAATTTTCCTACAACAATGGTTATCACTCTAGTATTCGATGTGCTCCATTTGAGGCATTATATGGAAGGAAATGTAGATCACCTGTTCTTTGGGCTAAAATCAGAGAGAGTTGATTAATTGGTCCAGAATTGGTACATGAAACTACTGATAAAGTAGTGCAGATTAAGGAAAGGCTTAAAGCGGCAAGAGATCGCCAAATGAGCTATGCTGGTAATAGGCGTAAGCCATTAGAATTTAGTGTTGGTGATCAGGTATTATTAAAAGTGTCACCTTAGAAAGGTGTAGTGCGATTTGGTAAGAAGGGCAAGTTAACACCAAGGTATGTAGGACCATTTGAAATCATTGAGAGGATCGGTCCTGTAGCTTATCGTCTAAGATTACATCAGGAATTGAGTAGCATACATGACACATTCCACGTGTCAAACTTGAAAAAGTGTTTGGCGGATGCAAACCTATATGTGCCATTAAAGGAAATTAAAGTAGACAAGACTCTTCGCTTTGTTGAAGAACCTGTCGAGATTATAGATTGAGAAGTTAAGAGATTGAAACGTAGTAGAATCCCAATAGTCAAAGTGCGTTAGAACTCGAAGCGAGGACCCAACTTTACATGGGAACGAGAAGATCATATGAAGACTAAGTATCCGTATTTGTTTAGTGGGCGAGCGTTTGGTGATAGTACTAGCTAAATTTCAGGACGAAATTTCTCTAACGGAGGGATACTGTGACAATCGTCACCAATCAGGTTAGTTTAACCGTTAGTGTTGACTTAATTATTTGCTATGTAACTTGAATTATGTTCTTAAGTGATTAATGTGATATAATATATGTATGAGATGCTAGAAGTGAGTGATTTAGTCACTTCATTTCACTTATAATGGTGATTATGAAAATGAATGTTCTTTAGCAGTTACATGATTTTGAGCATTTGAATAGTTAATGTTGCGGGCGTTGATAATTTCGGTTTAAGTTTGATTAGTAAATTAGATCTGTTTGTAGATTTACTAAGTTGATAATAATATTATTTTGGAAAATAATTAGTGAAATAAATAATTTATATTTAGTGTTTAATAAGTATATTTATTTTCTTAAAAGTTAAGAGTAACTTAAAGATATAAATATACTTTAATTAAAATACATACCTTAAATAAAAATACATAATATAAAGTTTTAATAAAAAATGTATGTGTTTGTATTTGGGTCGGTTAGAAGAAAAAAAAGGAAAAAGGAAAGTTTTTTTGGTAATTATCTTAAAACAAATATATATATATCCCTAAAAATAAAAACCCTAAAACACTTTTTCTCCTCCCTTCTCTTTGGATCAGTTGACACATCAAGAACAAGAAAAACACCATCAAACATTTTCAAGAAAAATTAAGGTGCAAGATCGTGTGTAATCACGTAAGAAGGTTTATGTATAATTCTTGTTTACATTCTTTTAATTAAATTCATAATTATGTAACTTTAATTGATGGAAAATTAGGGTTTATAAAATCTCAGTAATTAAATATATAAGAACATAAAATTATGATTAGGGATTAATTTTTAGGTTGATCATGCATTTGGTTAGGTTAAGATTGCATTAAAATCAAAATTTATAGTGAGCAGAATTTTAGGTCGGATTGAACGAGGCATAACTAGATGATAAAAACGAGTTAGAACATGATTCTGGTGTCAAACATTATCTAAAAAGAGTCTACTTTCTGCAAAACTAGGGCTCGAAGTAATTGGACAAGTGAGAGTCAGTCAAAAGATTTTTACAAGATTCATTGTCGAATATGAGTTTTTTAGACAGATTTGGGTCGTGTTGATGAGGTCAAAAACCCCATCAAATCTTCAAACGATTTGTTCCTAATTTTTCTGGTAAGGGTTTTAGGTGTCTAATAACCAGAGTAAAACTTTCAAAACTTTTTGAGTTGTCTAAGTATTTTTCAAAAATTCAACATTCTAGTGTGCGATTATGTCATTTTCTGAACAGTTTGTGTTTTTTATTTTATTAAAAGTAGTAATGCTTATAAAAAATTAATGAAAAAATTATAGTAACTACATAACTCGTTAAAGTTTATGTGATAGCAATTTAGAAGTCAGAAGATGTCATTTAGTATTTTATAAAAATTCATGAAGTGACACTAAATTTATGCAATAATCTAGAATTTAGAACATTAAAGTAATACGTAAATAAAGTATAAGTAAAGTGTGGGAACGTGTCGGGATGGACCATGAGGGTTTATGAAATCATTAGAAGTCCATCAATTATGAGTTACATGGATAAGGCCATAAAGCGTTGGTCATATGTAACTTGGTTATTGTTTGTTATGTAGATTTCTAGCTCAGATTGTGCATTTAACTGTGATCATCAAGGTGAGTTTTCGTAGCCCCTTTTTAAATTGTTTTCTTGGGGGTGAAAATGGTACTCAAATTTGTTTTTAAATGTTTTAGTGCTATGTTTTAAATTGTTTTGATGTTTTGGACAAAGTGTGTGCTTTCTGTGTGTACTTGGGCGTATGAGTTGCCAGTGCCATTCCAGCCTAACTATGCAACTCATGTTGGAACGTGTTCGTTAATGCTAGCATATGTGCATACATTGGGATAGAAATTTCCTTGTGCGACTTGAGATGAATATGTGTTTTGATGATTTGATGTTGAATGTGAGTATGAACCACTAATGTCCTATTATTATGAAATACACAACAAAAAGTTATTGTTTTACGTTTAAACCTATGAGCTCACCAAGTTTATGTTGACATTTTCGAGTATCTATTTTCAGGTGATATTAGCGAAGCTTAAGGAGATAAGACTGCATGGCTAGCGAGACCTTAGGAAATCTTGCATTGGAGTCATACATGCTATCATTTACATTTAGTATTTTCATACTTTAGATATTTTGTCTATGGTACTTTATTATTTTGGATTTTGCTTTATATGACTATGTATTGTTATGGTTACGATTAACCTTGATACAAAATCTCCTCTTGCGTCAGATGTCGTCATGACATTTTGATTTGTGAATGCATTTAGTGATTATCTATTATTATATCAACGTGTTGTGACGATCCCTCTCTCATTACGCCTCGCGTTTCCGCCTTGGCAGGGCACGACACACATATTATTAGATCCATTTGAGTTAAAATCAATTGACAGTTTCGACCCTTTTGGTAAGATCTAACATCACAATCCTCCCTAGACCATTTATTATAATATACATGGCTAATAATATACAGGGGGTGAGGAATGTGGTATTCCTTAGGATTGGCTTTCATGCAATGCTTTAACAAAAGAACTTTTACGGATAACACAAATATAATCACATGAACTTGACTCTTGGAACTCACACTCATGCTATTTTTGTTAAAAACGATTTCCTCCTAGAATTACTAGTTTAAGACGTGGCACCTTTGAATCTTTCTATATAAAGCATGACACTACTTTAGAGAGCAAAAGGCCATAGCACGAGGAATCCGAACTTTCAAGGGTGGTGAACCACTTAGTTGTCCAACATTTGAAAAATCATACATTATTCATATTCTCATTCATAAAAGGCGGTGGAAGCAAAAAGCCACAAATTACACTTATAAGCTCTTAAGAGTTCCAACTACTCCTTATTTAACATTCCAAACACTACATGATTCTATCATTTTTCGTTTTTGCAAAAGCTTAGCCAATATTGCTAAGGGGAAAGCTAGAGTATGAAACTCAGGTCAAGTCAAAATCTCCTTGTTTTAGTTTAGAAGGGTAATAAAGTCCCGTAAAACATACTACACCGATAAGGACAAGAAAAAGCCTAAGTGTAACATGCCTAATCCCACACTTAGAGATGAACATTGTCCTCAATGTCCAATAAATATATAACGAGGCAATATAAAATTAATCGACCCATTTTACTTAACTCGTTATGTGGCATTCGTGAGAATCCCACACTTAGAGTTAGAAAATGGGTCGAATGTAGGCATTAACGGATAAGAGAGTAAGAGAAAATAATCGGTCAAAGTAGACTCCCTTGATGAAGATATGCATCGGATGGAAGTTTGAGAATGGTGAGCGAGAAATATGATAAGCATAATAAGTGTGCTTAACTTACTACCAGCATCTAAAAATAATAGCTACTTGTCAAGAATAAACACCGAACAAACCAAAAAGCTATACTTGGACATCTTAACTATATAACCATATGGTAAATTTCCATACGGTCATATGGTGTGATAGCAGGAAAAAGACAGAGTGAAATGGACATATGCAAAAAACTGCATATGGTCATATGTTGTTAACACATTACAATGCAAAGGACAGAAGGAGCCATATGGCCGCAAGCAAAAAATGCATATGGCCATATGCTCTTTAGTAATCACCAAACACCCGTTACATATAGCACATACTACACAAACCAAAAAAATCATTTATCGATGCATAAACTAAGAAAATAATTAGTTAGCATGAACAAAGATTGACTAAAATCACAACTAGCACATCATTTTATCGATCACACAACATCAATCATAGGCATTTTGAAATTTAGGCTACTAGTTACTCTTGAAAATGGCATTCACGGTAAGTTAACATCAAACAAATAATTCCATTCATGACACACAATGATGCTATTACGTATAAAACACATTGATGACCTAACGAAACATATCACAGCTTACTAAAGCAAACTAAATATCAAACACATTCGATGTTAAACACATAATAGTTAAAAGCCAACACATACTCCACTTCTCTACATTCCATTTTCACAATTGACTTTGAGGAGTCAACCCAATGCATCATGTTAACAACAGATTCCAAACACCTCATCTTACTCATCACAATCTCTCAACTACATATTTCATACGTAAAATAAAAAAAATGGAGCTTTAAAGCATAAATAGCAACACTTTAGGTCAAGTAAATGATGTTTACATGTATACCCAGTAGCATCCATAACTTAAGCATCAAAACCCAAAACTATATCAAGAACCTAATTGTCAAATCAGTAAATTGACGAACATAAATTCCAAATGAGCACATATCAAGTAGTTTCGAGCATCATAGTACAACATTTAAATATTAAAAACAACTCATAATCAAAAACCCACCAAGATTTATGGTTGAATCGAAAATTTCTAAGTAAAAACTAGGAAAAGAAATGAATGAAACTTATAATGTGAGGTGAGAATAAGATGATGTATGCGTTCAGTTTACATGGAATTTGACAAATGGTGAAATGAATTTGATGGTGCCACGGTAGCAGTAAGCATGTTTGAGTTTGAGTTATGTGTGTTTGTGAAGTGGTGTTGCTATCATGTGTTAAAGAAAATGATGCTCAGTTTTTGTCCAACACGTTTTGTAAAAGAAAACATGGACTTTGACTTTTTTTAAATCAATTTCTTTTAATAATAATTTAAAGACCTATACAAAAAAGGAAATATTTATAGTGGGCATATGGCCATACAAAAATGTTCTGATACAGTCATATTGAGTGTATTTTTTTTGTTTCAAAGTTTATGAGGTGAGCATATAACTACTTACAAATGATCTAAAAATGCAATATAACTACTTTACTACTTTACTAATGTATGAACATTTTCCATATGCCCATATGCCGTACGTGAAATTTTTTAAAACTTACAAATGATTTAAAAATGCAATATAACTACTTAAACTACTTTACTGATGTAAAAACATGATTTCCTAACTAACCAAACCTTTAGGACCCTCCCGAAGGTACTCATTTTATTTACGAGTCTTGAGCATGACTCGACCCCGAATTTAGTTGTCCTTGGAGTAAAGGTTGAGGTCTTCATTGCCTTGAAACTCAATGGGATCATCAAAATAATGTTTCAAACGATGTTCATTCACTTTAAAATTATTCAGTTGTTCCATACGGGAACACTTGTGTAATAGTGAATAGACCGATCCACCTTGATCTTAACTTACCCGGATGAAGTTTAAGACGAGAATTGAAATGAATAACTCGATCACCACTTAAAATCTTTTGGTTTGATTATTTTGTCATGAAATTTATTTGTTCTTTCCTTATACAATTTTTGGTTATCATAAGCAAACTCTTAATTCATCCAACTCATTTAGTTGCAATTTTCTAAAATTACCGAATTTAGTAAGATCAAAGTTAACTTCTTGTAAATCCCAAAACGCTTTGTGCTCAAACTCAATGGGAAGGTGACAAACCTTTCTGATATCCCACTATATTAAGATCCAAACACAACTAGAATAAGCTAAACCAATAAGACATGAAGGACGAAATAAGCAAGAAGAGTAGTAAGGAAAGAAAGAGTACAAAGGAAATAGAAGTATATTAGATTAAGAGAAAGAGAGGAGTGGTGGATGATTACATACACATACAAGTGAAGTAAATGTAACCAACACCCTCTCCATGTGTGGAAAGGGTCCTATTTATACCCTTGAGCCATAAGTGACGTGTGGGCTTACTACTTGGGCTGGGCTTGGCTTATCTTAGGCTTTGAGCCTGAAACACAAATGATATTAGCTTAACGTCCAAGCCAGTTAATCCGACTAGCCTATTACATTACAAGACTTAATCTAAACAAAGACGACCATAAACATTCTTGTTTAACTTATAGAAAATAAGGCTAACAATCTCCCCTAATCTTGAGGTCTTCTTTGATCTCCCCAACGTTGATGTTCTTGATGGAGGTTATGTTGATTTGACTTTATCTTCTCCAATGTTGAAGATATGACGTTTGAGCTTTGCCTTCTTTGGTTTTGTCTTTATCTTTTCTTGTTTGTAATGGCTGTGTTCATTCATGCTTTAAACGACCGATGACATTCTTTCGGTGTCATTTATGTGATCTTGATCTTGAGCCTTTATCTTTTGACTTTGAGTTCTTGAGATCTTTCATCTTGCATCATATCCTTGACTTGAATCATCTTGATTTGAATTTCTTGATCAACTTGTGCTCTTGACCGACATACTCATACTGGTTGCATTCTTGTTTGACTTATATGAACATAAGGCTAACAATCTCCCAAAATACGATTCTTGATTTGACTTTGAAGATCTTTGAGGAAGTTTAGGATCAACATTCTTGATGCTAAATAATTTACTTTTAGAGCTCGAGTATGAGTATATGGTAATGAATCTAACTTCGCTGGTACATGGTTGCAACACCGACGTTTGAATCTGCATTTAAAAGGTTAATGATAAACAACATATATGGACGAAAGTGTCTTTGTCACTTTGTCGAATATGGTTGCAATAACCACGGTTCCCCGTTAATCAGTATAAATACTGCATGTGATCAGATAGAATTCATATGAATCTTCTTGACAGGGTTTCGCAACTGTACTAGCTGTTCTCGTTACCGGAGCGTCTCAAAGCAGACAACACGGTAAGAGTAAATCAGATAGTTACTATCTTTCTGATTAAGTTGTCAATTAATTTACTGGACCAAAATCGATATCCAGTTATCACAAGCTCGATTCATATAGAATCTTGCAAGTCACCTACCGCAGAGCTGTTTGAGGTTGACTCTGGAAGGATTTCCATTCGTCACTGTGAATATTAAAGAGTATCACTCTGAATGTTCTGGCAAGATCTGAAGGATAATGCGTAGGACTCTTTGATACCAAATGTTATATTGATGAATAACAAATTGTATTTTGACATTGTGTCCTAATGAGATTTATTTTGATGATCTCTTCTGTCTCTAGACTCGATTTGTGCACTTTGGTTTTAGTAGTCGGAGGCTGGAGCTGACTGCCACCTATTTAATATTAACAATCTCGGAGTGAGATGTCAATAGATAACGTGTGTATCTCCGTGACAAATGAGACAAGTTTCTTTTGAGAGAAACTCGAATGACTGTGAAGTGTTGTGCATTGTATCACTGGGTCCATGACGTCTTTCTTCAATACCAACAATCATCTTTGTGATTTTGATAGATTATGTATTGACTCGATTTCTGCCTAAGTTGTGTGGAGGGCTGCTTTGTTTTCACCCTTTATCCATACTTTTCTTTTTCATTCTTCAACCTCTTCAATGCTTACCAAGACGTCATCACTAATACCTTGTTGTGATTGTTCCAGTGTTAGCTCAACCTTAGTCGACATTATTCTCGTTTCTCATTCTTCTCCAAATCATACCTAAGGACTTCTAATTCTATCTATGGAATGCCCATGGGTAGATCCCTCTGATCTGGTTAGATCATAAGACTAATACCTAACCTTAACCACCTTATGACTTCATCGACATCGTGAGTTAATTGGTTGTGGGTATAGAGATCGAACCATAAAATCATTTTCTAACATTGTTTCATCTGTATCAAAGGTTTTTATTTTGAAATACCCCCTACACATGTGCTCGAGATTCGAAATTGTTTTGCACATGAAGGAAACAGTTGCACTTAGAGTCTTAAAGATCACATTCTTCTATATCACATTTTAATCATATTTTCTCCCCTTATTAAAAATAAGAAATCTCTTAGTATTTTAAATACCAATTAATTAAATCTTATGACATGAAAAATTCCATGAGGAGAAAAATTATACCATGATATTGCATGAATTCATTTTTCTTATAGCTCCCCTTCAACATAGTATGTGGGATACCACTAATTTTTAAAACTTGACGTTACACGGAAAAAATGATATGACACCACAAATATGTTGAAGACGGAGTGTGATGCCTTAGTGAACAATGTATATTATTAATTGACATTACAATTTCCACATTTTATTTTCACAAAATGTTTTTGGATACATAAAATTGACATTTATGAGATGTGCCCAAAGTACATTAAAAGGATTTGGTTTTAAAAGCTCCCCCTAAAAAATTAATCCACATAAAATGACATTGTAAGTACGACACTTTTTAAACTTATTTGAGGAAGAGAGTGTTAAACACACAATTTTAACAAATACCACTTTTTATGGAAAGATACCACAAATTATATTGTATACAATTTGACATTGAAAGTTCTTTTTGAAAATTGTGTTTAACAGTTTTAAAAACACATGATAGAAGACTTCTCTTCTATTTTTAGAGTAAGCGTACTGAAGCGTACACTCCCCTATTATATTCGGGTCCGAGTTATGCACTAAAATGTATGTAAGTCATAAAGAAAATTTAGAAATGACATGTTTTGAAACGTTTGAACTCTTGCTTGAACTTCATTTACACACCCGTGACAATGTTAATTGTCATAGCTAGGTACGTAAATGTTATCGATTCCAAGAGACATGTCGAGAAGATTCTTTTTGGTATTTTTGAAAATTTTCTGATTTTATATTTTGTTTTTCTAGGTTTTATATTTTTCTATTTTCTTTTTGTTGGTTTTATATTTTTGTATTTTCTTTTTCAAATTTTTTTATAAATAAAAAATAAAGAGAGAATAAAAATATTTACAAATTGATGTTTGATGGATCAAGCAGATTCAATTGCCAGAACCTCCAGTTCATCTGGAGTCAAACATCTCATACCGAGTCGTCTGACAAGATACTTAAACCTATCTTCCGATAAAGCTTTAGTAAACAAGTCAGCTAACTGGTATTCAGTTCCGACAAAGAATAATTCAACAATACCCTTTTCAACCTGTTCCTTTATGAAGTGATATCTGACATCGATGTGCTTGGTACGAGAATGCTGGACTGGATTGCATGAGATGGCTATGGCTGCCTTTGAGTCATAATACATAGGTATTTTATCAAAGTGGAAGCCATAATCTATGAGCTGAGTTCTCAACCATAGAACTTGTGCGCAGCACGCAGATAAAGACACATACTCGGCTTCTGTTGAAGACATTGAGGTGCAGTCCTGCTTTTTGGATGACCAGCTGACTAACTTATCACCACCTAGAAATTGTATGCCACCAGATGTACTCTTACGTGAATCGAGACAACCCGCGTGATCCGAATCTGAAAAAGCAGTTAGTTTGAAACCGGTATACTCGGCTTCTGCTAAAGACATTGAGGTGCAGTCTTGCTTTTTGGATGACCAGCTGACTAACTTATCACCACCTAGAAATTGTATGCCACTAGATGTACTCTTACGTAAATCGAGACAACCCGCGTGATCCAAATCTAAAAAAGCAGTTAGTTTGAAACCGGTGTCCTTTGGATACCAGAGACCCATGTTAATGAAGTCTTTAAGGTACCAAAAGATCCGCTTAACCATAGTGAGATGTTTCTCAGTCGGTTTCGCTTGATAGCGAGCACAATAACATGGTGCATGTACAATATCTGGTCTAC
>BQNB010170626.1:0-13658 GCA_026074375.1 Tanacetum coccineum | reverse complement strand
TAATACACCACTCGGCTCTTTCGAGACTTGAAGTTTTATAAACTTTGAAAAGTCAAGAAAACCGTATTCACCCCCCCCCCCTCCTCTACAGTTCTACATTAACCATTTTAGCTTTGTTATTTTTTGCAAGTCTCTTTTTAAGGTCATCGTTTTGTTTCTCAAAAGGAACAACCTCATCTAATTTGATTTCCGGATTGCTTTGAATAGGTAGAAATCACCCTCGGTAATAACATGCCAAAATCAAGATCTTTTGATTTCACATAAGTTTAGAATCTATTTTTCTAATAAATAAAATTATCACTTTTAAAAAGTGATGGTCTTTGCATAGATTGCCCTTCTAGATATTTGTCAGAATCTATAGATCGATCCAAGCTTTAAAATACAATATATTTTAAAAATCTTGAGTGACCTTGGCTTTGATACCAATTGTGGATACTAGAAGAGGGGGGTTGAATAGTTTACCTGTTAATTATCGTTTTAAAACTTTGGTTATAAAAACGTTGGATTCGAGTATATGTGATATCAACTAAAAATATGGACAAACAATATATCTAGCTACTAACGACACAAACACAATACAAATAGTAAATACGAAGTATAAAATGAAAGACAAGAGATAAGAGGTAGAACAATCAAACCACAACACCGAGATTTATAGTTGTTCGGCTACGAAGCTCTTCTTCGCCCTACTCCACTCCTCGAGTATCCGACTCAAGATTTCACTATGTCAACAAGCTCCCTTTAGGCAGAGAAAACCGTTACACGTCGCTTATCCTAATTTCTGACACTAAGCTAAATGTCGAGTCCTAATCTTAGCTAGATACAATCTACCACTTCACTAATGTATTTTAAGGCCTAAAATACTAACCGACACACAATCAACACTTTTGGATTTATACACTATCCGGATCTAGACAACTACACAAGATTGAAAATATAGAAGTCAAATCTAAAAGAAGATAGGAGAGAATAACTAATCTACAACACTTCATTTCTTGGCGAATTCGAGTGTTCTTCTCTTGCACTTAAGGGAAGGAGAAAGAAGAGGAGATTGGATCACTTGAAACAAGATTAAGCAAGTTAGTGATCAAGAATTTTAGAGAGAAGTGGGAGATTTTAGAGAGAGAAAGAATACAGAAAAGTGTGTGCAAAAAGGTTCAAAATCTGCCATGGAATAGTGCAATATTTATAGGCAAGAAGGAGTAACGTCTCCTGGTGGCGGACCTAAATATATTTGGGGGCCGTTCTTCCTATCAGGGGGCCACCCCTAGGTAGACGCCCCTTTTTTGTCTTTTAGTGTGGAAGTATTTATCTGGTCCAGAAACATCTATTTTGGGAGGGAAAACCAGATTTTGAATTTATATATTTAATTAAAACATTTCTTTAATTAATAAAAGTATTTTGTATATTTTTATTTATAAAAAGGTTTTATTACATTTGTAAAAATGTAATGTTTAAGCCAAAAAGTTTATTTTGATCACTAATCATATTTAATGATTTCTTTATACATACCTTAAGTGATTTACGTCGAAATAGAAGTTTACGGCTAATAACGTGTATACGTTTATTTTTATAGTAGACGTTTTTACATTTTGTCATCTTCAAAACGTAGGAGGCATGAAGTACAAGGTTTAATTACCTTAAGAATGTACATGTACTTAGGAGATTTTTAAGGATTTTCTAGTTGGTTTATTTCCCCATATTTGGCTCTAGTGGGTGATTAACACAAGAATTGATTTAATTTTGTGTTTAAGGTTTAAAAGTGGGTATTGGTTTGAGTCTAGGTAAGTCTAGGTATTTCCGAGGTGTGTCCGAATGTATTTTATTGCGAAACGCAAACCTTTTACGTGACCAATAAAAATAAAATACTCAAAGTTAATAATTATCTTCTTAATAATTATATATTACTTGTTTGATGTAAACCTTAATTTATTTGATGACCGTTTACATTAAATGATTACTTCTGGTCTACGCGATTTAGCTTAAAAGTTAATTTAAAAGTAAACGCGTATCGGACCAAAATAAATAGTGACAAATAATAGGAGTCGTAAAATGACCTGAAATTGAGAAATGTTACAGTCTCCACCCGTTAAAAGAGCTTTGTCCTCAAAGCTTAAGACCTTGTAGTGGATGACGAAGCCCGGTTTGTGAAAAGTTGTGGGTATTTCTGTTTGAACGAATCTTCACGTTCCCAGGTGAACTCAGGACCTCTCCTGGAGTTCCAGCGAACCTTAACCAATGGTATCCGGCTTCGCTTCAATCGTTTGATCTCCCGTTCCATGATTTCAACGGGTTCTTCCACAAACTGGAGCTTATCGTCAACGTGAATTCCGATAATGAGTAGGACTCTTAATATACATCTTGTTATTCACATTATGTGATTTAGCAAGCTTAGTTTGACAAGTGTCCTAATGAGATTTATGGATGATCTTTTTTGGCTTTAGACTTAATAGTGCACTTTGGTTTTAGTGATCGGAGGCTGGAGATGACTGCCACCATTTCAATATCAACTAACTCGGAGTGCGAAAGTCAATAGAAATGCATGTAATCTCCATGAGAAATGAAACAAGAGTCTGTTGAGAGACCTTAAGTGGCTAAGGAGGGTTGTGCATAGCGTCATTGGGTCGACAATAACTTAGTGTTTATGACAGTTTATGTATTGACCCAGTTTCTGCCTAAGTGTGTGGAGGGCTTCTTTCTTTTAACCCTTTATCCTTACATTTCTTTTTCATTCTTCAACCCCTTTAATACTTCAGAGACTTCAAACTAACACTTGTTGGTTTATTTAGTGGCTAGCTCTCATCTCGTTGGGCAATTATTCCCGATTCTCACTTTTTCTCCTTTTGTATCATACCTAAGGACTTCTACACTATCTAGTGGATATCCATGGGTAGATCTCCCTGGTTGTGGCTGGATCATGGGATTTGAATACCTATGCCTAACCACCTTATAACTCCATAAATTTAATTACATGGTCGGTCTTTTAGGTATTCCATCACAATCAAGAACCAAAATATCTGAAAATTCTCAAGTGTATGATATAAATTCAAAGATTTAACATTGAGAGTTTTTCATCATCACTAAAAACTCCCCCTTAACATGTGCATCGTAATCGTAGTACATGCTAGGAGTGGAGTGCATTGAGTCCATTTTATTCAATCACGTTTCAATACAAATTAGATACAGTTTAATAACATTTTCTCCCCTTATCTAAAATGTTAATCTTGATATCAATTGATTAAACGTTCGGGGACAAGATGTTACACAATCTCTAACAGGAACATTTTAATGCTCCCCTTTAATATTTGAGGGTATAAAAGACAATGCTGAGTACAATAATTTGAAATTTTTTGAATTTACTATGAAATTCTTGAAAATTTTGTACTCGAGCACTCCCTATTATCATAATGTCTATACTACATATACACAAATTCACAAGTTATAATTATTCATGAGGATTGACATGTTATGATAAGGACATCATATGATAAATCATATGGTCCTTTGCAGCAGTCGAAAGTCACCCTCGTACGGTCTCCCACCTACAAATTTCTCCAAACTCCGCATAATCCTCCTAGTCTTAAGTTGTTTATCATTTGACTGGATCATTGCTCCTACTTTGTCTTTATCACTTTGTCTCCAGATAGTCTGTAACAAATATTGCATCTGAATTCCTTTGAGACGATCATTAAGAGCAGTCCAAACATCATTGAGTGTACCGTCACTAAACTTGTGTAGTTCATCAATACGCATCAATCTGTTCTTCTTGTCTTTGTTCTGGTAAATGAAGCCTCTGGGATTGGAGTATGCTGTGTAAGCTTCCCTTTATTTAAGATCTGGTCTGTACGTATCCGGTTTTGTGAGGTTGAGCTTCTTTTGGTAACTTTTCGACACTAACTTGATATCTTCCACATGCCTTTTGATTGACAAAGCTTCTTTGTGAACATTATTAGGATACATAAAAGGTAGGCGCTTCTTCAACTGTGAGAATTTGTCAATTTGCCTTGGAACAAGAAGAAGCAACTTGTCTTCTTATACTTGAATGCGAAGCTCCTATTGAAGTGCCCTTTCTTTGCAATTTGTATAGCTTGTCTCATCATCTTATGGAACTAGTGATCCAATCAGATGCTTGTAATTGTGTCATTTGACTATTTGAAGATTTGTGACAGCAATGATTTTGCGTTTGGAGTAGACATCGCGAGTAGAATCCTTGTTAACCGCAAATCCATAGAATTGTTGTCCTTTTCGTCCCTAATGTGAGATTCCCTAGAGAGCATGTTTGTCGTAGCTAACTGGCACTTGACTTCGTATACTGTTAGGGACCAAATCTTCAATCCATTTGATGTGCCCGTAATCTGCAGCTTTGGTCTTCGTCACTGAAGTGGTATTATTTCGTCTTGAGACACCACCTCTTAGATATTCAAGGTCATTGTTGATGAAGTGATCAAAAGGTATGACACGACGACCTCGAGTAATTAGGTATCAATGGAAGTGGCTTTCGCAGATCATGTGGATATTGCTGACCTTCAGGGTTGTTCCAGTCTAATTGATCAGTGGTTGCCTTATAGACTTCTTTAAAGAAATATTCGAGCTCCACTAGGCTCTTGCATGATACTTTCATCAGCTTGAATGTTGGACCAGTTAATAATTCTGGAGTTAAAGTATCAAATTTAAGCCGGTTCATCACGAATGCTGAGAAGTCAAGGGGAGTGTCCATCAACTCATTAAACGACTCACGCGGATCTTCCATCTGGACAAGAGCTTAGCAAGTTGAACAGGTCATTGAGCATAGCAATAGTCTTGTTCCAATCACGATCGGGGATAGGAGGTTTTGCTGGTTTCTGAAACCAATCAGGATGCTGAAAGATATCTTCATTAGGTTGTTCTTCAGTAACTCCTGTTTCGAACTCCTGATGTGCGGGTTCTTTCAAATCTTTGGCAGTATGCATTGGCTCCTCTGCTTAAGCAGACTCGCCAGCAGACTTGTAATGATATTTGGACCCTTCAGTTGACTTGCCAGTTGTCCTGGAGATCTTTTCCTTTGGTACACAGGTGGACTCTGGTTCTTTCCCAGCTCTTCTTCTCTTGGACCCCCGGTTTGATCCAGCGGAGGGTTCTTCGTCTTTATCCTCATCATCTCTACGTCTTTTAAACGAAATAGTATCTCCATAAGTGTCAAGTATGAGCTTGTCACTTTCGTAAGCGTCAACCAATGCTTTGTAGATATCACTCGAATGTTTTGGAAAAATCACAAGGATAATGCGTATGACTCTTAGTATACATCTTGTTGTTCACATTATGTGATTTAGCAAGCTTAATTTGACAAGTGTCCTAATGAGATATTTGGATGATCTCCTTTTGGCTCTAGACTCATTAGTGCACTTTAGTTTTAGTGGTCGGAGTCTGAAGCTGACTGCCTCCTTTTCAATATCAACTAATGGCGTAAGAAAGTCGATAGAACCTGGTGAGTAATCTCTGTGAGAAATGAAACAAGAGTCTGTTGCGAGACCTTGAGTGGCTAGGGAGGGTTGTGCATAGCTTTACTGGGTCCATGACTGTCTTTAATGTCAGACAACAACTTAGTGTTTCCAACAGTTTATGTATTGACCCGGTTTCTGCCTAAGTGTGTAGAGGGCTTCTTTCTTTTCACCCTTTATCCTTACATTTCTTTTTCATTCTTAAACCTTCAATGCTTACTATCGCGTTTTTAAACTAACACTCTTTTTGGGTTATTCAGTGCTAGCTCTATCTCAGGCGGGCATTATTCCCGATCTTACTTTTTCTCCTTTTGTATCATACTAGGATTTACACTATCTAGTGGTTTCCTGGTAGATCCCTCGGTTCTTGGGCTGGATCCATGGGATTTGAAACCAACAATGCCTAACACCTTATATTTAATAAATTTAACCGTGGTCGGTCTTTTGGGTATTCCATCACATCAAAAATCCACACAAACATAAAAATGTCAATCTATGTGTTTGATATAAATATCAAAGATTTACACTTTGAGAGTTTTTCATCATCACTAAAAACCCCCCCTTAACATGTGCATCGTAATCGTAGTACATGTTAGGAATGGAGTGCATTGAGTTCATTTTATTCAATCACATTTCAATACAAATTAGATACAGTTTAATCACATTTTCTCCCCTTGTCCAAAATGTTAATCCCTTAATATTTTGGATATCAATTGATTAAACGTTCGGGGACAAGATGTTACACAATCTCTAACAGGAACATTTTAATGCTCCCCTTCAATATTTGAGGGTATAAAAGACAATGATGAGTACAATAATTTGAATTTTTTTAAATTTACTATGAAATTCTTAAAATTTTTGTACTCGAGCACTCCCTATTATCATAATGTCTATACTACATATACACAAATTCACAAGTTATAATTATTCATGAGGATTGACCTGTTATGATAAGTACATTATATGATAAATCATATGGTCCTTAGCAGCAGTCAAAAGTCACCCTCGTACGGTCTCCCACATACAAATTTCTCCAAACTCTGCATAATCCTCCTGGTCTTAAGCTGTTTGTCAATTAGCTGGATCATAGCTCCTGCTTTGTCTTTATCACTTTGTCTCCAGATAGTCTGTGGCAGATACTGTATCCGAATTCCCTTAAAACGATCATTAAGAGCAGTCCGAACATCATTGAGTGTACCGTCACTAAAGTTGTTTAGTTCATCAATACGCATCAATCTGTTCTTCTTGTCTTTGTTCTGGTAAATTAAGCCTCTGGGATTAGAGTATGCTGTGTAAGCTTCCCTTCATTTAAGATCTGGTCTGTACGTATCCGGTTTTGTAAGGTTGAGTTTCTTTTGGTAACTTTAGACACCTAATTGAAGATCTTCCACACGCCTTTGGATGACAATGCTTCTTGTGAACATTCTCAAGGAGTGAATTAAAAGCTAGGCATTCTTCAACAGTGCGATTTGTCAATTTGCCTTGAACAAGAAGAAGTAGCATGTCTTTTATGTCTTGAATACGAAGCCTGTTGAAGTCGTCTTCTTTGAATTTTTATAGCTTGTCATCATCTCTACGAAAAGTGATCCAATCTAGATGCTTGTAATTGTGCCATTCGACTATTTGAAGATTTGTGACAACAATGATTCTACATTTGGAGTAGACATAGTGAGCAGATTCCCTGTTAACCGTAAATCCATAGAATTGTTGTAGTTTTCGTCCCTAATGTGAGATTCCTCAGAGAGCAAACGTACTATACAAATTTAAATCAACTACGTATTATTTAACCAAAATTTATGGTATACATATTTAGGTGACAAGCAAGTTATATATATAAGAAATATACATATTTTATCTCACAATTTAATAATATTTAATAACTATGGTTTCAAATTTTCTAAAAATATATAGTAAATTGGTTGCCAAGAAAATTGATCAATGGATAATTATTTAGTTAAGCATTTTAGAAGTTTACCGTTTAGTTCGTTATATAAATAGAATTTAAATGATCAGATATTTACAAAAATCTTTTCAAAAGATAATGATAATAGTATCACTCAAAATTTGACACTTGATCTACACAACCGATTCAAATAGTTTATTATATCATAATAGAGAAACAATCAGTAATCCGAAAGAGCATGAAATTAACCGTGCGGGTAAGCTACACTAGTACACCCTCATTGGTGTATCTGCCAACAACTAAACCGGAAAAGAGTTTGGTAGGGTAAGGACAAAACACCCACATTTCTGCTTTCGACCCTAATCTCTCTATAGTCGCGTTGCATCCATGTCATTTGAGTATCCATCAAATCATCCAAGCCTCGCCCATCCTCGAGTGAATTCTTCAAAGGCCTTAAGCCAAATAGCAACTTGAATCTTAATTTCATAACTCATCAAACAAGAACTGTCATGAACTTAAGTTAGAAGTTGGTAAAAAGCTTAATGTTTTTGAAAAATTGACTCAACTTTGGGGTCGCTCAGAAACAAAATCTTGAATTACTGAACACGGTGTTGGCGAACAAGCAAAGAATGCTTACATTAGAAGCCAAAACGGTTGGCTTAATAGCATGACGAAATAAAACGGAGGCGTGATCGGAATATAGGTCGACGAAATTTCTAATAGCGAAAGAACGAACGTCTCTACATATCGTATATATATAGTTCCCCTGCTGCTCGCCTTGAGTTCTTACTCGGAATCTATCAACGAGTTCTCAAGGTCTTTTGCAGGGTAAATGTACGAAAAGTATTTAAGTGTGCGTCGCGACTCACTCGTGGAATCATTGGCGTGCGAAAACGATATATGAAATATACTGTAACTATAACGATTCCTTAATAACAAGGTGCTTAGGGACAGTGTGACACTATAACGACAGTAGCTGTGAAAGCAAACTTAGAACATGAATGGATTAATCAAAATAAGCATGATTTACTAAAATCAAATAGTGGACATCTAAAAGTATGCATTGCACGGTGCACATAATTCCTAGTATGCTTTTCAGTAACTAAAGTGGAAAGTCGGTTTTTAAACTCGTTTAAAATAATGACTATACCCAGTGTTGCATGATACTCCCTATATTAGACATAGTTGATCAAGTTATGTCTAATTGAGGTCTAATGATGCAACCACTCGGAGTAGTCGACTCGTTTCATGTTCGGTGTTTTTAGAAAAGAAAATCATTTTGGTTATAGTTCGGATTTTTATTTTGAAAAACCGGCGTTCTCTATAACCTTAGGCTCTGATTACCAATCTGTCACACCCCACCAAGGCAGAAACGCGAGGTGTAACATATTAATAAACATCACACAAGATGATAGATAAAACACCATACATGAATTAAGATAAAAGAAAGTTATCCGAATTACAACATTTCCAAGTACAAGTTTAAAAAGTACAAATGACAATAACTTGAAAGAAAGTAGACATCTTGAACATGTCCAATTGCAATGCACTAAGTTTCCACCTTAAGAATGTCACCTGAAAAGCATGATAAAAACGGTCAACTATCAAAATAGTTGGTGAGCTCTCAGGATTATGTACACAAAATATAGTTTTAGAAAAGAGTAGATATCCGATATTAGTTTGCCAACTCAATGGCAAGTTAATAAAAACAAGTCAAGTTTTCAAAACAGTTCCCGTTACATAAAGTAATGTAACACAAAATCAAATCAACATATATGTATGCTATAGTGTTCATGCGATGCACTACTTAAACGTATTCAGCCTAACCGTTCCAAACATCCAATCAAGTTCTAGTTGTATAGTATGACACAAACACTTAGTACTATGCACCCTTGTATGGGGAGTGAGGAGGGGCTAATCTCCTAATGGCGATATCCATAAGTACTAACGTCTCAATCCTGATTAGGGGGATAATGAGTTAAAAGTTGTGGCGGGTTTCAAGCATTAAACAATATACATATCAAGCTCAAAGTTCAAAGTCCATCACGTTTCCAAAGTTCAACAAGTTCAAATCAAGTTCCATTCATTCAAAACAAATTCAAGTTCAAATATGCTTAAAAGATTAATTACTTAAAAGTAATTGCTTAACAAATGACACATCATGCTTTCCTCCCCAAAACAATTAAAACATGTAAAAAAAGGGATGTGAGAAACTCACCTCAAAAGTTAGGTCAATCGTTGACTTCACAGCAAATCACAACAAGTAGGCAACCCAAACGAACGCGCACCCTTCTAACCAAGACCTAAGGTAAATAAATATACCTAATTAGATCCTAATTGATATGCTCGGATGTTATAATTGCTTATTGTATAAGTTTTATGTTCACAAATTATGACCAAGGTTCGCTTGTTAATGTTTCTCAGTAAATCACAAATTTACCCGGTTTCACGTTGTTTCAAAAGGTTGATTGACTAAATAAAAGTCATTTATTGTTTTAGCCCTTTTAATACATAATATTACCAGGTGTTTAGTGTGTCTCATAGCAATAGAAACAATTTTTATAATGCTTAGCCCACGCAAATTGACCAAACTTCCAAAACTACTCCAATTCAGTCCATTTTTTGCATTTTAATAACCTGGGCACTTTTTAATGACAATTATGCCTTGGACTTCTGGAAACATTTTATTAACATATTAAAATAATTGTGAACCAAATTTTAGCCATGAAAGTGTTCCCAATATTGGTTTGTGGTCCAAACAAGTTAGATAAAATTTTAGTCCAAAACAGTCCCAATGAGTACTCTACATGATTCAATGTCAAATATGTCCAAAAAGATTCATATTTCTAAATTTTCTCTGGGATTTCAAAGAAAACATTCACATACAAGATTTAGTGGTGTTGTGGGTCCCTCTTATGCAAGTATGACAACTTTATGGTGACTTAAAGTGGATAAAAGTTTTGGATCAGCATGCATTTTTAGTCTTTATTCCTTACAATATCCCATGTTTTACCCATATTATTAATTCTAATCACTAATGGCCAATCATATCAAGATAATACATAAATATACTGAACTTTTAGAGGTGGTTTGAAAAGAAAAGATTAATTTATAAAGATTTTATGTGGCTTTCAAAACTTAAAGTCAAATCTGCCAATTTTGTTAACTTTTTGCACACCAATCTTGCATAATTTTTTCAAAATTACTATGTGCCTTTACAGGTTTTTGACAAAACTAAAATGTTATAGAGGACTCATTGAAGTTAATTTTCAAAAAAAAAGGTAGCCATAACTCGAAAAATTGAGTGAGTTACACCTATTTTTGTGAAGAACAATTTTCAATCAGCCCACTATGTTCATTTTACTTTAACTTTGCATGCATTTATCAAACCATTTTAACTCAAAAACGACCACACCAAGTGTTGGTACCCTTTTTAACATCATTTTAGTGCTGGAAAAATCTCTTAGAATAAAGATTTATTGTTATTTAATTTGACAAAAAGCTTATGCAAGATTTAAGTGCAAGAATGAAAGAAATAGCTCTCTTGGCGCAAGAACAACACAAGTTATCTTGCAACAACGTTTGTACCTTGATTAGTGAATGATGAGAGTGATGATTAGGTGCTGAGATGATTTAGTATCTTGGTAGAACCCTTATATGACCTCTTGATTCAAGATTCTTAACCCAATCTATCTAGATATCCCTTAAACATTGTTGTTCTTGATTCAAACCCTTAAAAATCTTGATTGTTTCTTATGTTTTCTCCTTGTGGTTGGTGTTTTTAGAGAGAGAATAGAGGGAGTATGATCTTAGATTTAGTGATAGAAATTTGGTAGAGAGTGGTTTTACATGTTAAGAATGAGGTGGTTGTAAGAGTTAGTGGTTTTGGATATGAAAAGAAGTGAGATGGGATGGGTAGTAAGATAGAAAAGCAATAAGCAAGGTTTTAAGTGGTTACTTAGGGTGGTGTCTCACATGGAGCTGAAGTTATCTTCATATTGTATGCATAATTTTTTTAGTATTTGGTAGTGTAAGTGTTAAATAAAAGGTGTAGGCTAAATTGCAAAATTTGTGCACATTCGGTAAATACGTAAAAAAGCCGTAAAAACGTAAATTTTAAGATAGTTTGTGATTTTATTAATTTATGTTTTCCCATGTGTTTTGACATTATTATAATGTTGTTTGAGCATATCATTGGTCGTTAGGACCATTAACTAGGATCGTTAGGTCAAAGGTGCGTTCGCGTAACTAGGGTTCCTAATAAAACAAGCGTTAAACGCTAAAAATAGTATGGCCACATAAAAGCGACTCCACAAATAATTAAAAGAGTCAATTAACATACGTTTGCTTTTGGTTACTGACCTCAAAATTGACGGATGACACAGTTTTCCCCTGTTAAAGGGAATTTTGTCCCGAAATTTCAATTGCTCGTCCTAAGCCGTAGCTCGCGAATGGTTGCGGATACTTGCGCTTCATCTCGTCTTCTCATTCCCAAGTAAATTCTGGTCTTCGTCGAGAATCCCAACCAACTTTTACAATAGGAATCTGTCTCTTTTTCAGCTTCTTGACCTCATGGTCCATGATTTCCATAGGTTCTTCAACAAAATGCAGTTTGTTGTTGATCTTGACTTCTTCTAACGGTATGTGCAAAGTTACTTCAGCTAGGCATTTCTTCAAGTTTGACACGTGAAACATGTCATGAACTCCCACAAGTTCTTGTGGTAAGCGCAACCGATAAGCTACTGGACCGACTCGTTCGACAATCTCGAACGGTCCCACGTATCTTGGTGAAAGCTTGCTTCTCTTACCAAAACGTACCACGCCTTTCCTAGGCGACACCTTGAGTAGTACTTTGTCACCGACACTGAACTCTAACGGCTTTCGACGATTGTCGGCATAGCTTTTCTGGCGATCTCGTGCGGCTTTTAATCTTTCTCTGATTTGCACAATCTTATCAGTAGTCTCCTGGACAATATCCGGTCCAAATAACTTGCTTTCTCCTACCTCTGCCCAAGCTATGGGTGTTCGACATTTCCTTCCATACAATGCTTCAAATGGGGCACACTTCACGCTCGTGTGGTAGCTGTTGTTGTATGAAAATTCTACTAATGGTAGGTGAGTATCCCAATTGCCGCCAAAATCAATTGCGCAAGCTCTAAGCATATCTTCTAGCGTTTGAATGGTACACTCACTTTGTCCATTGGTTTCAGGATGGTAGGCTGTACTTAATTCCAGTCTCGTTCCTAATGCTTTCTGTAGTGATTGCCAAAATATTTATGTGAAATAACTGTCACGATCAGATATGATTGACACAGGCACACTGTGCGTTGCTACGATCTCGTTGATGTACAGTCTTGCAAGTCTCTCTATCTTTTAGTCTTAACGGATAGCTAAGAAATGTGCTAATTTTCTCGGTAACTAGTTCTCGGTAACTTGCTTATGAAGTCCATTGTGAAATTATCCCATTTCCATTCAGGAATTTCTGGCTATTGAAGTAATCCCGAGGGTTTTTGATGTTTTGCTTTGACTTTAGAGCAAGTCAAGCACTTGCTAACATACGTAGCAATGTCCTTCTTCATTTCGGGCCACCAGTATAAGCCTCGAAGATCATAGTACATCTTGTCTGCTCCAGGATATACGGAATACCTTGTAGTATGGGCTTCATTCATTATCAAAGTTCTCAAATTGCCATTGACTGGTACCCAAATTCGTTCAGCAAGATATAATCCACCATCTTCTTTTCTCTCAAGCTGTTTGTCCAATCCCTTCAATGTTTCTGCCAGAGTGTTGATGCCTTTGGAAGCTTCGCTCTGAGCTTCCAGTATCCTAGCCTTAATGCTAGAGTGAATTGTCATGCTCATAGCTCGAGCTCGTCTTGGTTTCAACAATGCATCAGCTACTACGTTCGCTTTACCTAGGTGGTAGCGAATCTCGCAGTCATAATCGCTGAAAAGTTCTATCAATCGTCTCTGGTGCATATTTAATTCCTTCTGATCGAAAATGTGTTGAAGACTCTTATGATCGGTGTAGATCACGCTCCTAGTTCCATACAAATAGTGTCTCTAGGTTTTGAGAGCAAATACCACGGCGCCCAACTCTAAATCATGAGTGGTGTAGTTCTTCTCATGGATTTTGAGTTGTCTGGATGCGTATGCAATTACCTTGTCCCTCTGCATCAGAACGCAACCAAAAGCTTGATTCGAGGCGTCACAGTAAACTACAAAATCATAGGTGCCCTCAGGAAGTGCCAGAATAGGAGCATCACACAACATGTCCTT
>BQNB010170624.1:0-11556 GCA_026074375.1 Tanacetum coccineum | reverse complement strand
AATATGACCTAATTTATTGGCTTAATCTTTATAGGTGTATATGGCAATAAACGTTGGGGGAGTTCATTGGGTGACTGGAGCAATAAACTTGGTTGACTTTATATTTTATGTTTTTGACTCTATGGAAAGTGAGAGTAGAATGTTGATGTTAGAGCAACAAGTTAGAGATTGGACCCCATTATTAATAGTATATTGCAGATGCATGGGTACTTCGATGGAACTAGACGGTTGTTTTGGTTACGCGGTCCCGCAACAAAAGAACGCAAAAGATTGTGGAGTTATAACATGTTGGTTGATTACAAAGTTATGTTTGGGTCAACCGCCAATAGTGCCAAGTATATTGGGATAACATGAGATATCAAATGTGTGACACGTTCTATAAGTTTAGGTGTGAGGCTACTAAAAATTGTGGTTATGATTAGTATAGGTTTTGTATAGTGTATGTTGAAAGAGTCACATTTTGTATTTAATAAAATTTTATATTACTTTTATACGTTCAGAATAAGTATACATTAAATAAGAAAACACTACAATCGAAGATATTTGTTGTAGTACAACTTTGTTAAAAAACATAAACAGACATAATAATGTTAAGGTTAACCACTTCTACTTCCAGGAACAGTATCTTTAGGAAAAACCTCAACCACATTTCGCATTGTTATGTTAAGGTAATGCTTTGATGGTTTAGGAGTAAAAACAGAGACATTATTTAGTATGATAGCAGCGCCTACAGTAATATCCTTTTTATAACCACCCTCACCAATGACTTTGCGATGTATTGTTCCAGGTAATGTACCTAAGAGATCTTTCAGAGTCACGTTTAGGCTGCCAATCATATTCGGTGAACAAGACTTGACTATTCCAACAAATTGTTCAAGTTTTCCCTTTTTCAGAAAGCTATCGACGTCTCCCAAACATCAAGTTACAGTGCCACAAAATGCATTCGCATAGTTAGTGGGGTTAACCCACGCTGCACTCTTAAAGTCATCATCCTCACCAACATCCTTAACAACTTTGTCCATATATTGTTGTGTAGACATTAAAGCCCTATCCGGATCTAGAATAAAAACATTTTCTTTAAGCAGCCTTGCTCGCTGAACAAGACTTGCAGGACCGGGTATTATCCTAACTGGATTTAGGGTTGAGGTAGATGGTTCGACACGAGTGCTACTAGAGAGCTGAACAACACCCGAAGGCCCGGGTATTATTGTAACTGGATTTGTAGTGTAGGGAGATGGTTCAACATGTGTTCTACTAGAGGAACGCACAGCAGGTGTTAAATGGAGATCAGAATCATCAATATCTAGACTGTATTCCTATGCTTCATTTTCGTTGTTAAAATTGGAATCCATTTTTAATAGTTGGTTCAGAAGTTGTGTTTTTTTAATTCAACGGATATGTTTAAGTTGGAATCTATTTTAAAATTAGACAAATCACTGAGTATATAGAAACATTGAGTTGACTAGTGCCTGACATTGGTCTCATCACTTAATTTTTTACGTGATTTATGACATGATTTTGACAATTCACTGTCAGATATGCCAAATCACTGTATATATAGAAACATTGACTTGACTAGCCCCTGACATTGGTCTCATGACTATGTATTTTACGTGATTTATGACATGATTTTGATAATTCACTGACAGATTATGCATTTGAATAATAATGTAATGTTTTAATTATGTAGGTCGTGACCTACAACGATAGTGGGTAGCCTAAGTCATTGATTATAAAAATTATAAATTACAATAAGAACAGTAAATACGATACGAAAGCCTAACAGAAAAAAAAAAAATAAAAAAAAAAAAAAAAAAAAAATACACAAACAGTAATCAACACAACAAAATAAATAATCAATGAAAACAAAGAAGAAATAAAAACAAAATACAAAACAAACACAGACAAACTAAAAAAACTCAAATTTAACAACAAAAAAAAAAAAAACAATAATAAAAAATAAAAATTAAAAAATACACCAAAAAAACCACAAAACATAAAAAAAAAAAAGAAATTAAAAGAAAATAAAAATCATAAAACAAAAAATAAATCATAAAAAAAATAAACAAATACACAACAAATAAAAAACAAAAAAAAACAAAAACAGAATAAAAAAATAAAAATAAAAAAAATGAAATGTAAAATCAAAAAATATTAAATAAATATTATAACGAAAAAAGAAATAAATAAATTAAAAAATACTTACACGACAAAAATAAAAACCAAAAACATAACAAACAAAAACAATAAATAAAAAATAAGAAAGAAATAATGAAAGATCAATAAAACAAATAAAATAATATAAACACAAAAAGATTTAAACAAAGAACCAAAATAAATACATAGATAACAATAAAGAAAACTATTAAATTGGACATCAAACAACAAAAAAATAAACATTAAAATAGACCAAAAAATAAACTAAAAAAAAAAAAAAAATAAAATTATGAAATTAACAATCAAATACAAAAAATGAAAAACAAGAACAAAAAAACAAAAAACTAAATAAAAATAGTTCAACACATAACAAAATAAAAAACTTAATAAATCCATACCACAATAAAAACCAAAAAAAACAACAAAACAAACAGCACAACAACGTCCAAAAAGCTAATGTCATAAAGCAAGTACATAGAAGGTGAGGCTATGTGGGATTATCAAACAGCTAGAAGACAAGAACATACAACACAAAGTTAGCTGCGTCATGACAACAATATAAGGTACAATGAATTTAAATCTTGTTTCGACAAGAGCCAGGGATCGAAAAACAGTGGCCATATATTGTGGGAGCTAAATCAACGCTCATGGCGATTCATATTCCACGATAAAGATAATCAAGAAGTGCGAGAGGAACACACACATTCCAACTATCAGCACATTATACACACCACAAGACTATCATATAATGTGCATTGTGAAAATATAAGACGGAAAAGCGTAAATAGAAAATACTACACATATTTACATTCTCTACAAAACTGGGGGGTATTCGAGATTGTTTTCTGAAATACATGTGGAAAGGGAAGTGTTATCAAATCAGTTGTGATACAGCGGTTGGGTACACTGACGTCTTAAATTGGTTCGTAGATATTAAATTGGCGTAGATGATTTTCTGGGTGGAATTGACAGGGTTTTTAGAAGCAGTTTAGAAAGCTGGGTAAGTAATGTTTATAAGTGAGAAGAGTAATATGTGAGCGAGTGTAATATAAAGGGATATCAATTACTTGAGTTATCTAGGAAGTGACAATGTAGACATGGATGAAAGGAGCTGCGGCGTTAATAGTAAGGGTGGGGGATATTACCATGTTGTAAAGGAAGATGACATCTTTGTAAACAAACATGAAAAGCGAGGGGTTACATTAAATGTCGAGTTGGAGGTAATTGAAGTAAAAAAAACAAATACTAATTTTGTTATGAATGCTACTGATTTGTGGGGATGGACACAGTAGTGTATAGAAGTGGTCAGTAAAATATTGTTAGAGTTTACATCTAGATGAATGATGGGGTTTTTTTGATTGACATTTCAGACATTGTCTAGAGTTTTCAGTTATGGGTGGGGGGAGCGGATGGTGGGGATTGAGGGTGCGATAGGCACTTATCACATTTATGGGTGAGTGGGTGTTTTCATTTCAACATCTATACTACAAGGATCTAATTCGCAGCAATAGGGGGGTATAGGTAGACAGAGTTTTGATTTTTAGATATTCTGATGATTGGTCTACTAGGTAGGTAGGAGAGATCTTCCCAAGTGCACTGGGGTGTGTTTAAATGGAGATCGTGTTTCAATCATCATCATCTAAGCTATACAGCTACTCATGATCCACAGATGCTACAGTAGTCAGAACTTCGTTGTTATAAATACTGGAACACTTTAACAATTCTGTACAACAGTTAATTGGTAAACTTCCAGAGGGGGTATGTTGAGTAGTAGTTAACGACTCTCTCCTGAAATCGATATTGTGGCTATCACTCTGGGGATTTTGAGAATACACAGAGTGTTAAGCCGTTACACATATACATCAGCGATCGATCCTGAGAAATTATATGTAAGAGTAGAACATTGTGGTCAGGTGTGACAAAGAGAGGATTGCATAGTCAATGTTTACAGGGTCTCTGGCTAATCTACTCTTTACTAATAGATTTGTGTCACGTAGTACATAGATATAGATGACAGAGTATGTTATGGGACACAAGATTTTATGGCGTGCTGTTTCAAAGGTGTGATGTCCATATCCATTAGAGTGAGTAGTTGAATATGTGGCAACTCTTTGTACGCGTAGTGGAGCGGAGGGCCCCGAGACGCGAGAGGGTGTCTAGGCGGAGATTGTGTTAGTACATTCTTGATTATTGTAGTTTTATTACTCGATTATCACATTTTAGATTGACGCATGAGATTGATTGATACGAAGTGCTGTCTCGGATGATCAGTAGAGAGATTTATGACGTGTTCTCGCATTCATTTCTCGTGAGCGGACTACAGACTTAATTAGTTGGTATGATGATGAGAGTGATATCACATCACAAGGACTTTTTACAAGCGTTAAGGCGTTGTCTAGTAAGAGAACCAACGAACAAAAACGGTATAACTGAGGCAGACGATGCGTCGCAGAGGTGTCAGTTCTTCTATGAGTATTATAGAGATAAAGGAGTTAGTATTGGTGATGACTATGTAGTCCTATAAGCAACAACAATATGTACAAGATTACGATTGATATCTGGAGTAGAAGGCGTGCGGGACTCTTCCTGTAGATGACGCCTAGACAAGTGTTGAACAGAGATAACAACACAGAATCATGAGTGACCAGGGGCGAACTGAATAACCGGTCGTTATACAACATTATAATAGGGTTATCGTATTATTGGTTCTTGATGGAATAATCTATGATGTGTTTCGGGTAGAAGAGTTATATACGATGATGGGAGAGGTATGTAGCTTTCGAGTTACCTGTAGTTGTTGGGGGGGGGGGGTGTGCCAATTCAACAAAAGTAGATTCTCTCTAGGTGATAGATTAGTGAGGTCGTTCAACACATGAGCTTTAGCACTTATGTTCTCACCGAACTACCTCAATGTGGGGAATTATGATAGTGAACTCCTCTTGATTGAGATGATAGATCTGTTCAGTTGAAGCGGATAGACCATATTGTGTTGTGTTGCGCAGGAGTTCTATTATATCCTTGCGGGCTGAGCCAAGCTATTAGTTGGTTATGTGGAGAGTAGCCATTGTATGTGGTGAAACGGATCTAAGTGCGATGTACATGAAGTGGAGCATTGGACCGTGCTTGGGTAGATATAACAGTTGAAATCTAATCATAGTTCTTGAAAACGTGTTCATCTAGAGTATGTGGAGACACTTAGTACTGACTTTCTCGATCACTTCAGTCTATAAATCTCTAGCGAGATCTCTCCTGTGCAGTAGCGAGCGTATTTTGCAACACTCTGGTATTGGTGAGGTTATAGAGAGAGTATATAGGTCTTTCTGATTTAAGTTGTCCAGAGGAGCTCTCTGACTTTCTGGCTACATCTGGTTTAGCTGGGGGTCACTTACAAGCACGTGGACTCGTCTGTATCTACTACATAGCTTACAGTAAAGATACACACAATTTAACACATAGGGTTGATAGGAGATGCAGTGAGAAAACACTCATCTGATCCCTAACACTAGATATCTGACAGTGTTACTTAGGGGGCATTGTCTGAGTTCGTGATAACCATCTGACAAGACTGGTTGTTTAGTATGTTAACACTTGTTCACAAGCACATCCTACACATAAGAATATCTTGTAGTCGAGGGTGATCTTAAATCTCTATGAGTTTTAGAGTGATAAGTATGCACATCTTATTATATATAATTATATATTTCGAGAATCTTATGATACGTGGACAGGCTTCTAGTTGATATAGCTGCTCTACTCAATAAACAATGTCTATATACTACTCAGCGGTTAGTTTTTTTATGTGGCGTGACACACATGAGTGGTATTTGACATACAGCTATAGCGTTGACCTTCGTCTCGGGAGGTATATTTTGTTTAGTGAGCCTGACATTCTTAAGTGAGTGTTTGCGGTGATAGTCTGTGTAGAGGGACACATACTATCTATAATAGAGTTTCATATTAACTTTTTTCTCGAATAGGTATATATAAACAGCCGTAGGGGTTCGGACAAGAAAGTTCTTTATAACAGCGTGTAAAGAGCATACACAGGTGAGAGACGTATCATCCGAAGCCGATGTGATGTGTCGCGCGTTCTTGGTTAACATTTTTGATGGATACTGGATATTTTAGTATGTGGGTTTAGTTTCGAGATGAGTACAAATCACAGACATGTAGGTTGGGTGGGCTTTCATAGTCGTAGTAGTATGGAGCAGTATGTATTAGTATACATGTAGATGTTGTTTTATAAGATATTGAGTATATTAGACATCATTATGTATGTAATAGGTGTGTATTCTTTGTATTTAGTATTATTGAGTCTTATAAGTTTCTGGTGGACAGATCTGTCGTGTGAAGGGGTGGACAGTAGTAGTATGTCCATCGCGTGTTATATTATTATATTTGTGACATGTAGTTTTGTGAGAAAGGATCTGGGAGATTACGTACAGAGCATTACAAAAGAGATTTTGTTGAGAAGTGAGGCGTTGTTACATGTGTGGGTTGTGAGTGTTTGGGGGTGATTCGGTAGGTATGGTTTTGTGTGAGTCTGTTTGGTAGAGATTGTGTTTGGGGGGGGAGTGTGGTTGGGGTGGGTTGTTGTAGTGTGTGAGGTTGGTTTGTGGTGTTTAGGTGTACTCGATAGGTGTGTGGTTCTACTGATATAGGTGTATTGTATAATCGTAGTGGACGTGAGGGGAGGGGTTAGTGGGGGTAGGTGTGGGTAGTGTGAGTAGTGGAGTGAGGTGTTGTGAGGAGGGGTTTTGGGTTTGGATTGTTTTGGTGGTTGTGGGGTGTGTGGTTTTTTGGGAGTGGGTGTTGTGGTGGTTGGTGGTATTTTGTTTTGGTTGGGTGTTTTGGGGGGGTTTAGGGGGCGTGGGTTCTGAGTAAAGGTTAGAGTTGTTTGGGGGATTGTATTGTTGGGTGTGTGGGGGTTGGTGGTGGGGTGAGTTGTTTTGGGTATTGGTTTTTGGATTATTTATAGGTGAGTTTTTTGTTATTTTTGTGTGAGGGTGGGGGTGTGGGGTTGAATAAATGAGTGGGGATTGTTGGTTTAGAGGGTGGGTGTTGGTTGGTGGTTGGATTGATGGGTTTTTTAGGGGGGGTTGGGTGTTGTTTGTGAGTTTTTGGTGGGGTGGGGGGGTTGTTAGGGGTTGGGTGAGTTTGAGGGTTTATTGGGTTTTGTTTTGAGTTGGTTGGGGGGGGTAGTTGGGGTTTGTTGTAGGTTGGGTTGGGAATTTTGGTTAGTGTTATGGTTAGGTGGGGTTTTGTTTGGGTTGTTGTGGTGGTGGTTTTGTAGGTGGGTTTGTTTGAGGTTTGGGTGTTAGGTGTTTTAATTTTGATTTAGGAGGATTGGGTTAGTTTTTTGTATGGGTATTGGTAGTGTTTTATGTGGTATTGTTAGTTTTTGGTGAGTATTGTTAAGTTTGATATATTGTAGTTGTTGGGTTTGTTTAGTTGGAGTTTATAAATTGTGGGGGTGTGGGGTGGGTGTGTGAATTGTGTGGGGGATGATGGTATTGAATAATAATGTGAGATTTGTGGGTGGGTGTGAGGGGGGAGAGAATAATAAATGATGGTGGAAGGGTTGAGAATATGGTTTTTTAGATTAGGGTAGATAAAGTGTTGAAAGAGGTTTTTGTGGGAGGGGGGGTATAGGGAATAGAGGGTGGGAATAAAAGAATAAGAGTAGAATAGGGGTATGAAGAATAAGAGGTATGGAGTAAGAGGTGTTATACCAATCATTAGTTGTGCCACGTGTCACCACCTGAGTGGTGCCACGTGGCCTGCCAGCCGTCACCGGAGCCACCACCGGACCACCAGTCAACGGTGGTCAATGGCGGCAGTCAACGGTGGCCAACGACGGTCAACATCGCCAGACCACCGCCGGACCACCGGTCAACGGTGGTTGACCGCCAGTCAACCAGTGGGTCATGGTCGGGTTCGTGAGGGGATAAACCCCTCTGCAGGTTTCGAACATGGGACCTTAATGTTGGGGGCACAATACCTTACCAACTGGGCTAAGCATAGCTCTAATAATATGGCACAAAATTAAATATATAACCCCCTTTTTAATTTGGTCCAAGTTCATTATAACTAAAGGTTCAAACAGGGACGAAAAAAGGTTCAAAATAAAAAGGTTCTCATATGAAAGGCCGGTACCGTTGGACTCGTAATATCGTGCTCTTTCCAATGGAGTGATCGAGGAATATTAATGACTTCGTTTGAACCTCGATAAACGTAAAAACGTCGTCGAAAGTCACCCGAAAATTACCGTTTTTGCTTTGTTTTCAATCCTTTGTACCTGTAAGACATAAAAACACAATACAAACATATTTGCAACATATTTATCCATATTTTAGTGTTTTAGTCTGTTTATTAGCATTTTTCGGAGTACAAATGATTTGTGTTTTAGCACATATCACACCTCATATAGGCTTTATATCTCTTTATTTGCATATGTTATATCAACATCTTGAGTCATCCACCGAGTCATGTTTACAAGAAGAATCACCATGAAACTTTCCACCAACATAACCACAACCTACTAGTGACTAACTATCACTACTACACGTGGAGGTTGAATTACCTTAAACAATACATATGGATCAACGGGTCATCTACATATCCTGACTCTCATACATTGTCGAAAGCCAAGTAAATTTCATAATGAAATGCGTCTCATTCTCGAACACGTCCTTACAACCTTGAACAATCTCACCAAAATCAACCACGATGATGCAAGTAGTAGGATTATACTTTTAGTTTAATTTTATAGGAGTTTATTTTGAGAATTATTTTATATTCTCAGTCTTTACCTTATGGTTGTATGTCCTTTTTAGTAGAAGACTACACCTCATAAGATGTGATCACAATCCTCTAATTTGAGTTGCTTGTGGTTATATCATTTATACTTTTGCATCATACATACATCTTGCTAATGGTTGGTTCAAATTCATGTATACACTTAATGTGTATGGAATTCTTGTCTACGAACAAAATATGCACTTTTCATATTATTCCTTTATTTTTGTTCACTCATATACACGGTGCGGTATATGGCATACTTTTCTTTGGACGAAGTTTGCAATGATTATTTTTCTCTTGTAGGTTCAAGCATATACACTTTATGGTATATGGCATACTCATCCAAATATAAAGTTTGCAATGTTTATTTTTCTTTTTGTAGGGTTATCTTGACGCCCTCGAACAAGAGGGAGCATTCATCAAGCAATCATATTGAGTCGTCTATACACTTGTATATGACATATTTATCTACGGACAAAAGCTATTATTGCACTAATTTTGTTTTGTAGGATCATGCTTGACGCCCTCGAGCAAGGGGGAGCTTCCGTCAAGCATTCATAGCATGCATCTTATATACACTTTGTTGTATATATATTTTACTCGTCTAAGGACGAATCTATTTTGCACTAATATTTATTTGTAGCTTTTTCAATCATACTCTAGTGCCTCAAACGAAGGGGGAGCATGCATGCAATCATCATCATTTTCCCTCTTCGACACTCCTTTGTGTTTCGACAAAAGAAGATAGTTTCACATATCTTATCCACATGTATCGCTTGCTATATATATTTTCATAGATTTTTCCTCTTTCTTTATTATTATATATGTTGCACGAAACTAACCTTATTGTAGGTTAAGCCTTCAAATTTAATCCATGGATCCGCTATAAACCAAGGGCAATAAACTAAGGGTTGCAACAACATAAGGGGTTTGAAGTAGTGAATTTAACTTCACTAGGGATGATGCAAGCTCGTCTATTTAGGGATAAATAAAGTTTAAACCCAAGGACAACACTCTTTTTGTTTCGTAAAAGGGGAGAAGAGTGTAAACATAGAAGAATAATTGATATCGTATAAATACTACTAGTCCGTATGTATTAAAATTTAAAGTATCCATTAGAAATAAGATTCACTTGAGAACAAGTAATAATTAAATCTTTCGAGTGCCGTATCCACGACGAAAAAGAATTGAATTCACTGTTAATTTTTTATTTATTTGACGCTGAATATCTATTTATTTTGGTTTTTTTTTAATTAAAACTAAAGATAGCGATAAACTAGATTATACTAAATAACAAGCAAGCAATAAGAATAAGAAATATATAAAGAAAAAATATGCTTGTCAAGTAAAAGTGAATAGATTCTTAAGTGTGAAGTTTTAGATCTTAATGACGAATTAATATCCTCTAAATAACTCATTCCTCAAAACGTTGCTTAAATTGAAACAACCTTTTTATAAGATATAATTACTAGTTTTAAATGCCTTCAATTAAATCTTACGGAATTTTCCCGTCGAATAAATAAACACTAAACTAAATAACTTTTGCAATTATTTAATCAATAACCTAAAAGGTTTCACATATTAAATTCACATCTTAATTTACTATTTACCAACTAACTTAAACAAGCATATCACAAAACTACTCGCTAGAAATAGCAACTAAACCAATAATAGTAAGTATAACAATAGTAATGAACATATTAAGCTAAATAAACTAAAACTACTAATTAAGGAAAAAGGGAAAGAAAGTAGAACCCGAATGATGAAACCGATACTAATAAACTACACCGATTTATATAAAACTAAGTAAATACCAATTATAATTCCCTCATTTAGACTCCTGGATTTAACTTAATAGAAGATAAAGTGTTTAAGCTTTATTCTCTAATAAGCTAGTAAAATCTAACTAAGCTCTAAACTTAGAAAATAAAGCTAGCTTATACAACCCGTAAGCTCAATGCCATATGAGTAGACCCGATCCATCACAAAACGAATAAAGATAAGCCAAAACAAGATTAAACCAAATAACTGAAACTAGACGAGTCACTATTTGGAGCAAAATGTAAAACCGATCCTAAACCATAATCGTAAATTTAAACAAACTAATATCCGAATCTCTAGTCAAACCAAATCTACCTTTTAAAATCAAATAAGCTAATCGAAGGGCATACAAACGAAATCATAATTGATACAAACAAACTAAATCCCAATTCCAACCAGAACCAGAACAAGCTTATGCGACCACTTAATAGGAGATGAAGCTATCGATTCAACAAACCAAACCGATGAATACGAAGTAACCAAAAGCTAAAACCTATTTGTAATTTTAAGGCTGCGATAGAAAAAAGAAAAGACATAAAACGAAGACGAAATAAAAAAGAAAAGCAAGAATACTGCTACTTACTCGAATATTAAAGTCAGGAAACGAAAAATAAAATTGAGAAACTACAAATACTCTCTAATCTACATCTATTCTAATCTACATCTACTAAAAAAATAAAAGAACAAAAAAGAACAAAAAAAATATATAAGATAAGATGTGAATCGATAGATGCCACGTGATCTGCTGTTTTCCCCACTTTATAACTTATGCGTAAT
>BQNB010170623.1:0-13658 GCA_026074375.1 Tanacetum coccineum | reverse complement strand
TAATACACTTTTTACTAAGAAATCAAAATCACATCTTATCATTGTTCAAATATATGTCAACGACATTATATTTGGTTCTACGTGTCAAAACTTGTGTGATGATTTTGCAAAAATCATGCACGACGAGTTTGAGATTAGGATGATGGGGGAGTTAAACTTCTTCTTGGGTCTTCAAAGACAGAATATTTTTCAACCAAACCAACCAAGATGCCGATGTCAATAGAGATCAAGCTCACTAAGGACGATGAAGCCGACTCCGTAGATAACTCTAAATATCGAGGTATGATTGGTAGTTTACTTTATTTAACTACAAGTAGGCCTGATATTATGTTTAGTGTTTGCTTATGTGGTCGTTTCTAAGAAAATCCTAAGACTACCCATTTAGAAGCCATTAAGCGTATATTTAGGTATATTAGAGGAACTAGTTACTTAGGATTATGGTATCCGAAAGGAACCGAAATAGAAACTGTAGTTTATGTCGACTCCGACCACGCTAGCGATTATGTTGATCGCAAAAGCACTAGTAGAGTTTGTACGTTCATGGGATGTTATTTAACATCTTGGTTCGCTAAGAAACAAACGGCCCTTGCTGTCTCCACGATCGAAGCCGAATATGTCTCCGCCGGAAAGGCATGTCAACAAGCACTATGGATGAAACAAGCTCTCATCGACTACGACATACACCTCGATGACGTTCTGATTATGTGCGACAATAAAGCCGCTATCGACTTAAGTAAAAACTCCGTACAACACTCTATAACTAAACATATAGAAATTCATCACCACTTTCTATGCGATAACGTCTAAAAGGGCAATATCTCTATTGAGAAAGTTTCATCCGAAGATAATATAGCCGATATATTTACTAAACCACGTGAAGTATTTAATTATTTAAGACTAGGATTAGGATGATGGAACTTATCATGGATAGTGATCCTTCGTCATCCCAAAAATAATCGTAAACGGAAACTCTAATGAAGTAATTACTCATTATTCAAAAGATGACAATTCTCATTACTAATTCCAATTACAAAACTTCCAATCATGAACAAAATCGAGATTAGAATTTTACTAGATAAAGAAAATATCAATAACATGACCATGGATATTTTTAAAGTCTACATGTATAGTCAATACATGAAATTACGAAATCGATTAAAAAAGACGAAAAGGACAATCATCGAATTGCAACTCACACTTGTGTTGACGATGTTTTATTAAGTCTAAATGTTCATAAATGATTGTGTTATTAGTAATGGTCAAACTTATGCTAAAAGACAACACACTCCTAGTAGGATCGACTACGTTAAAATTCCATTGGGAAATTCACGACAAGTCACACAGTCCACTCAAAACTTGGACGTCAACTCTGAAAATTATATCACACACTCCGAATAGTAAGTATAACACACTCTAATTGCTAAAAACATAACACCATATCTCAATTTTCTCAAAAATCAACTCTGTCCATATTTTTAGAGACTTGCAGACCACAGATCCACCATATGGAGATCCGTGCGTTATTTAGGTAGATCCGTGAGTCTCAGATTGTGGGTAAATAATAGATTTTAAACAAATTGAGACCACAACTATTATTATACAAACACACCCATGAACTCAAACACTAAAACCCTGAAACAAACACAACATAAATTGGCAATTGGAGCAATTAATCTACAAATCATCAATCTATAACAACTATTGTAAGTGATTTCATTTTATTTTCTCCTTAATTTTGTGTCTAGGGTTTTGATTTTGCTTAAATTAAATAATTTGGGGATTTTAATTTTTCATACTATTTTCACATAATTAAAACTAAGATATAACAATGTATAACTATTATGACAGTTAGAAAGCATAATTAAAGCGATTCAACAAAAATTGTTTTTCGCTAAAAACTCCAAGTTATGATTTTTGAAACTTTACTTCTAAGAACCTTTCAAAATAAGGGTTGTTTAACTACATTGTTAATACAACGCAAAGATATTTTTCCTTATGCATTAGGTCTTATGAATGTATATACGAGATGCTTAATTCATAAGTATTTTTCGTTCCATTCATCTAGAGCAATATCAAACTTAGGATGTGCATTAAGGTTTGCTTACTACTAGTATTATCAGTAATTTTCTTTTATTTGAGTCAAGCAAACCTCACACCCACATCAAGTTGATATAAACACTCACTTAGAATATATATTATATTTTTATTTTTTGCTTATTGAGTCATTGTCATTTATCTATAGGTGAAATCACGACATAAATGGACTACCAACAAACTAAAGAGTATCTACCTAGAGTCCATCGTACTAGACAAATGGATGAAGAACTTAGAGAGTCTTACCGCACCCTTGAAAAGCGTCTCTTCTATGAAGGAAAAATTGTTACTCCATCTTTCATTTCTGAGAACAATATGCTTCCATTCTTTCAAGCTGTAGGCCTCAAGCCTTTTCTCACTCTTAACGAACCCATATGTCCTAGATTTGTAGTTGAATACTATCATAGTCTTGAAGTCAAAAGAGATGAGGAGCTATGTCCTTACATTGAGTTCAAGCTTGGTCAATTTACCTTTAAGCTAACCCCAAAATAAAACAATAACAAGAAAAAATCCCAAAAAACCCAAGAAAAAACCAACCCAAAAACCACTCGACTATCTTAAATCCTTTAAACTCCACATGCTCTCGAGCCCTTTTACACAAGTAAATGGTCACTAAACTCTCTTGATGATCATCCCAATAGCAATTTCCTTAGCCTTAAATATGACTTCGTCAAAAAGAACATTACCACTCCTAGAACCACTCACACTCAAATCCTAAGAGACTCTAACAAACTATTCTTGATGACATTCGTCCCGATTTGAGAGGATGGGAACTTTTCTTTAGGGAAAATTTCTTTTGCTCTCTTGACAAAAGAAACAAGGTAAATGCATGCACTGCATACATGCTTTACTACCTAACCATTGGAAGAAAGTTTAACTTTACTTCGATTATCATTTATCGAATGAAGGAAGTCATAAACAAACACAAAGGCCCCATGCCTTTTGTCATGCTTTTGACTCGTCTTTACAATCATATCCTCACCACAAACCCTCAAGCCATTGTCCCAATTGCTACGTTCACACTTCATGAACATGTCATGGATCCTCTAGACATTTCAAGAAATCTTAGAAAAGAAAAGGGAAAGAAAATTACCTCTCCCTCGGTCATCTCCTCTTTATCTTCATCATCTGATGATAATGAAGCACCATCTTTTCTCGAGTTCTATGATAAACTATCTAACAGTGAGGATTTAACCAAAGCCCAACGAGAGAAGAGAGAAATGTTTAAATGCTTGAACCGCTATGTTGGCACCATCACCAAGTAATTAGAGAAGCAAAAATAATTATGCTTGTCTTATGCCTAAATGTTCTTATGGTATGTGGTAATTTGAATCCTTGGTTATGGTTTCCATGTTAGGATATTGATGAATTGAAAATTTTAATCTATGTATGTTAAAACTTAGTACCCACCATATTTTGTTATGTTTTATGGATATTGTTATCGTATTAATGACATTTGGTAGATGATAATGATGCTTGCATGATAATTTGTTTTGTGTTTTGGGTGCAAATTGATGTTCTGGTCATTTTTGTCAAAAACTGCGACCTACGAATCCACCATATGGTAGATCCGTATGTTGTTTTGGTGGATCTGTGGCTCACTTAGTCCAGGCGCCAAAATTTGAATTTTCTTGATTTTTAACTTTTTCTACTTTATCTTATAATCATGCTATATGATATTTATGTGAGATCTACGACCTTAAGAGGAATATAACATATCTCCATATAATCCAACAAACCATTATACAATTCATAAACACCACTTTTCTTTTATATATCAATCCATCCGCCAAACAACCATTTTCCTTCACATTTTCACCATAATTCCCTCAATACAACATTACTAGTACCATCACTATGACTATTTCATCCTAAACAAAATTCACCAAACTTCAAAAGAAAAACCACAAGAATGAGTGTCAAGTATCCAAACTATGTCATAATCCACAATCCTCAAAACAAATGAGGAACAACCAAGATGAAAACTCCTTCAACCAACTCACTAGAAAGAAATAATATCCCTTTTACCACCTCAAGCTCCATCAAAATCCATCTCTAGCAAAAGCACACACTACACCTCTTCATCATCACCAAGTGAGTCTTTGACACCAACTCACGTTGCACCGCCACCTAAACTTCATTTTGTCATTCCGATAAAACTAGAACCTCAAGAACTTCCTCCACCTCAAGTCTTACCAAATGATCCCTATGCTCAAACCATGAATAATTGGCCACCGGGCCCTTCTAATCCATCTCCACCACCACGTGTCTCTCGACCACCTCCCGGTTTTCCAAATCCACCACCTAGATTTGAACCATTACCATCAACCCAACCTTTGTTTGTTAACATTAACAACACACCTCTCCTCTACAACAATGCACCTCTACTTGAAAACATTCACCATCCACCACCAAATCTTAGAAATCAAGATTTTCCCAATCCTCCAAACATCTTAGATTTTGTTCATCCAAATGACATGCCTCACCTCCACAACATGTTTTGTCAATGTTGTAAAACTACAAGGCATGAAATTCAAATGCTCCGAAATCGTGTCAACTACATGTTCTTATACATTCGACACCACCTCGGCTCTCCATTACACCCACCTTACTTTCAGCATTAGCCGCATAACCATCTCACCTCACCCCTCAGATTATATGGGAAAATATGTTCTATCCTAAGATTTAGGATTTTTAATTATTTTCTTCAATTTTCTAGTTTAAGCTTATCATGTAATGGCTTTAATGCTAAATTTTATGTTTTATCCCTTATAATGGATTTAACATTATTTTTATTTGTTGTGTTAACGATGGATGTTCATTTTGTAAAATGTATATGTGTGCATTTGTGATTGTCATATATATATTTTCTTGTCTACTAACTTTGTTTTGTAGCACGCATTCATGGCTCAATTACTTGGTGCCCTAAGCAAGGGAGAGTATACACCAAGAGGGAGCAGTTGCATCTAGTCTTTATTTTTTACTTTACATTCGTTACCAAGTCACTTAGCATTCATCAAAACAAGACATGCAAGGAAGGCCTCTACAACACTTTTTGCTTTGACAAAAAGGGGGAGAAGAAATGTAAACTCAACCACTAAATACTTATTTAGTAACTTTTAAATAAACATGAATTTATATTTTGTCATCATCAAAAAGGGGGAGATTGTTAATACAAATATTCACGCAAAAATGATATTTATATTTAATGATCTTCATGTTTTGATAATAACAAATATAATGTCATACTATGTAAAAGTTTACGTAAACAAGTTATTTAGTCAAAAGTTTACTTGACGCCGACAAATCACTTAAGGTATGAATATGGCATTAGTAAACATAGTTAATGATCAAAGAAAAATATTATCATTTGCATAAATCTTTTCTAATCAAATGATTTAATTACCACATGCTTAATTATAATCTATTTATATTAAATCATAGTAACCAAAATAAGATTAACCGATATAGAAGACAATCTTTCTAAATTTTTTCCAAAATTTTCCCCCATATCTATAAAATCTTTCGCTATTTGGTGATAAGAAATATTTTCTTCTAGAAGAATCTATTAAACTAGTTTTAATAAGTATAAAATAATATTTTGTATAGATTTAGGTTTAATCACAAAATAACAAATGATGTCCTAGCTCCACCCACGGATCCACTAAATACACAGGACGGATCCAGGGTATGGGAGATTCGTGAGTAGCATGAATCATTTCCATGGGACAGATTTGAATTTCAAAAGGTTGCCTATAAATACCAACCTTAAGCTTTCATTTTATACAACTCTTAACAAATATTTTCACACACATATTTTATCTTTTGTATATTCTTTGATCATTATACTTGTTACATAATCCATTACACGTGATCAACTCATTTCACTCTTTAGTGAAGAACACTCAAGAAGACGTCAAGCTTCAAGTGTTAGTTTAGTTGTGTCATCACGTTTGTGATAATCATTCATCTTGTATATCTTGTGTTGTGTGTTGTGTGTATCATATGTTTATATAGGTTAGCATTAAGGCAGGTCCATAAAAATTACATAGTGGTGTTAGATTGGTTCTATCTCGAAGTAGAAATTTATTTTACTTAGTAACTAAAAAATAAAAAGGCGACATGTATGATTTTCTCCCGCTAAAGGTAGCTTGTATGAATGATATGTGAAGATAACACTCAAGTTGGTACTTGGGGAGTGGATAGAGCGAAGAGGAGCTTCGTAGCCGAACCACTATAAATCATTGTGTCATCGGCTTGATCTTTCTTATCTTTACTTGTTTAGATTTCGTAGATTAGTTACTTACTTATTGCATCACTATCATATACACTTATGTATATCTCTTGAGTTCACATAAGTCAACAATCTAAGTTTTAATTTTAAAACGGTAAAAACTATTCAACCCCCCTTCTAGTTTCCACAAATGACTTGGACATCCTGGAAGTGAAGTGTTACATTGTCTTGTTTCTCGTAATCTTATTTCGTGTAATAAAGAGAAACCTCCCATCTTTGTCATGCTTGTTTGCTTAGCAAGCACGTGAGGCTTCCATTTGTTAGTTCCAATACTTCGGTTACATCTTGTTTTGACATTGTGCACTTAGATGTGTAGACTTCATCATTCTGAGTCTTTTAGGTTTTAAATACTATGTTTTATTTTTGGATCCTATTCTTATTTTGTTTAGGTTTTATTCGTTTGGTTAATAAAAAAAATCCCCCAGTGTGTCTTGTCTAAGTTTATGTTGTTTCATACTTATGTTAATACTTAGTTTAAATGTGAAATTAAGTCATTTCAGTGTTATCATGGTGGTGAATTCAACAACCGTGCCTTACATACATTATTTGCCTTTAAAGGTATTCAGTTTTGGTTTTTTGTCCTAAAACCTCCCAACAAAATGAAAAGTCTGAAAGACTAATTCACACCATCAACAATCTCATTCGGACCTTACTTTTGCAAGCTAATCTTCCACATACTTTTTAGGTAGAATCCCTCATATGGCCATTCACATATAAACTTTTTAAACCATCCACTGCCATTAACAATGATGCCTTATAACCCGCTTGTTTGGAACAAACCCACTATATCCTTTTACTACCTTTAGTGTTAATATACCCTTACCTTCACACCAATTACAAACATGAACCACACGCTACACCTTCAATCTTTTTGGGAGACGCTTCCAATCATCGTGGGTATCGTTGTCTTGAATTAAGCACAAACAAAATAATTCTCCTGCCATGTTACCTTTAATGAAACAGTCTTTCCATATGGCTCTATCCAACCCACCTCGATGCCTAACTACACAATTTTGGATCACTCGCCCGATATAATCACTCAAACCATTCGTTTTGCTCCCTTTGTGCCACCTACTGTTATCCAACCTGAAGTTGAACCTACAACACCCACACCCCATAACACTCCAATGCATACTCCAAACCATACAACACCTAATAGTCCCTACACAACAGCCCAATCTCTAACCGTAACCCAATCTCCAACTATGGCCCAATCTCCAACCGGCGCCTAACCTACACCAACTTCAACTGCGGCCCAAAATCGACAAGTAACCCAACACCTTCAAATTCCAGACCTCCTTCAGACAGTAACCCGGACCAAGTTTCGATTCATCCCATGGTCACACGTTTTTGTGTCAAGACTAATCGCCATACTTAGTGTCTCAATCTTCATGTGACTATGGTTTCACCTTTACCAAAATCATATTGTGATGCGTTTAATGATTCAAATTGGCAAAATGCTATGAATGATAAATATAATGCACTTATTATAAACAACACTTAGACTATTGTGCCTCGCCCTTCGGACACGAATATCCTTCGTTGTATGTGGTTGTTTCATCATAAGTATTTGGCGGATGGCATTCTTAGTCGCTACAAGGCTCTTCTTGTGGCGAATGGTAGTACACAGTTAGAGGGTGATGACATCAAATAACGTCTATTTTATAGCATTATTTAATCTCAGTTGTAATTAAACACCATTTTGTAAATTATTGCAAAGATTGTTACTTAATCGTATTGATATTTTGAGAATTGTATTAATTAGAGTAACATGGTGAAATAACTTACAGGTCACACATTGTGGAGATTAAACAAAGATATTTTGAAGATTACTGTTCTGACAACCAATACGCCGTGTCCATCAAGGAAGATACGTCGTATCTGTGCCTGCACTCACCAAAGACCACGAAGGAAACAAGATCCAATACGCCGTAGTCGTATTCAAGTTATAGAAGGTGAATATTCTTGAAGATATCAAACGTGGTCCCCTACTCCAATAATCCCCCAATACACAAATCCAAGACTTTGGATATGTCTGTCGACCATATTTCAAAACCAATAAATAAAAACTCAAAAACGAGTTTAGGGAGTGCTAAATCATATTCTCCGATATAAACAAACTATAAAAGTCGATTTTCAGAGGAAAAGAAAAGCAAAATAGGTCTTGCAACACGATTAATTCCATAGGAGACAACGTGTAATTTCTTATACTCTTGTAATCATTCAGGTTTTGGTATCATTCGTTAACTCGGTTAGTTTACCTGGCTAAATTATTACTCTTGTATTGATTATGACGTTTGAAGGCTAATACCTTTGGGTATTAGCCATTATTATGAAGACATAAATGTTTGTTGTTAAATCTCGTATTTAAGGTCACTACTCATTCTGAGCTTATATACAAGTGAAGTTCAAGTTTAGGGGAGGATTGTTAGGAATTTTGTATAACAGACTTAATTCTGTTAGTGTATTGTAGTTAGTTCTGCTAGTTACATAGTTAGTACTGGTAGAAGGATTATCGTAGTTAGTACTGGTAGTGTTAAATAGTTAATACTGCTTATGTAATAGTTAAGTCTGCTTACGCAGAAATTAGTTAGAGTTAAAGATATGCATGAGATATCTTAGGAAAGGATATGCATTATCTTTATACGCGTTTTGTAAAGCCCATTAGGGTTTCCTTAGTCTATAAAAGGAACCCTAGGCATAGTTAGTAGATATAGTTCTACACAAGATCATAGAGATCAAATAGTAATCATAGTTTGTAATCTGTAACCTAGGCAGATTCAAAGTTTAATATAAAAGTTCTTTTGTGATATTCAATATTGTTCTTCTTAGCATTATTGATTAGATTCTGCATAATCAATAGTGTTTACTCAGTGTTTCATTATTGTTGCTTTAGAATTATCTAAAGAAGAAAACTCTTTGCAAGCTGAAGGTTAAGATCTATTCAGTAAATCGATCCAACAAGTGGTATCAGAGCCAGTGTGGAAACTCTGAATAAGAAGAACCCAACTGTAAGATGGCAGAACAAGACATTCCTCCACCCACAATCACTGCAATGAAGATCCCTATCATTAGGAAGGGAGAGTACGATATTTGGAGCATGAGAATGCGACAATATATCTGTCATACAGACCATAATCTATGGGATGTTATTGTCAATGGAGATCTAGAAGAAGAGCCTGCACCAACAACTAGAGAAACATCTGCCCCTCCTGCTCCTAAGACTGCCAAACAACTGGCTGCTAGAAGAAATCAGGAAAGAGTTAAAAGCATCTTGCTTTTAGCAATACCTGATGAATACCTCCTCAAGTTTCACAATGTTGCTGATGCTAAATCTCTCTGGGAGGAAATCAAATCGAGGTTTGGTGGTAATGTAGAATCTAAGAAGATGAAGAAAAATATTCTAAAACATCAATTTGAAAAAAAAATTACTGCATCAAATGAAAGCTTAGACAAAGCTTATGATAGATTCCAAAAACTAATAAGTCAATTGAAGGTTCATGGTGCTCCAATATCAAAGGAAGATATCAACCAGAAGTTTCTTAGAAGTCTTCCTTCTTCATGGAAATTATTTAATGCTCAGCAAAAAATTGAAGATCAATAATAATGCTGTTTGAAGTTTAGTTCAAACATATTTCATCTGATATTATATTTCCTAATTTTATTATTGATCTTATCTTGTCTTGTAAACCCCTAACCCCTCTATATAAAAAGAGGGGTAGGCTTTAGGTTTTTATTATCGAATCAATTCACAAGTAAACCTAAAGGTGTGTGGTGTTCACTAGGCGTCAAGTCTTCAAATAAGGCACCTAGTTAGTATTTTAATAGTAATAGATAGTCATAGATGAGTCATGAATCATCTATGTACTAGTTAGTTTCTTTATCATGTTTAATAAGAAAACCTTATTAGTAACATGATTGTGTTCTTTATATTCCGCTGCGTGTTACAATCATTGTTATCATACCCTAGATGAGTCCTAATAACGATCTATGGAGTCATTATAGGATTTCACAATTGGTATCAGAGCCTCGTGGCTCTTGATCTAGGGTTGATAAGGTTTTCGTGTAAAATTAATTTCGTGTTTTTATTAATCAAAAGGCATATTTAATTGTAGGTTTTATTCAAACCCTAATTCGACTATAGCAGCATGTTCTAAATGATCTCGTATTTGCTGCGTTGTTTGGATTAAGATGCCTGTTGGATTATGGATTGGATGTTCCTACTGCTACTTTTCTTTATTCCTTACTGGGAAGCTGTAGCTTATTAGTTTTGTCCATTATCAACTAGGGGAAGATATTCATGCATATCAATCCTCAAGCAAATTTGGATGTTACTGTAAAGTTCATATTTCATCCTCAAGGTTCAAGACTTGAAGATCTATCTAGAAACTAAGAAATTAACATAGTCAAAATCCAGTTTAGGGGAGGATTTGTTTAGGAATATGTAATACTTAGTTTTCTACTAGTAGTATGTATTCCTACTGTAGAGTAGTAAGTTCTTACTGATAGGTATGTAGTTCCTGCTGGTAAGGTTATTATCATAGTTAGTACTGGTAGGCTAAGCTTAGTTCCTACTGGTAGAATACTTAGTCCTGGTAGAGTCAAATAGTTATTCCAGGATAAGATTTTAGTTAGTTAGAGATGAGGATATGCATGAGCTAAATACGGAAGACATTTCATGCATATCAATCTTACGTGTTTTGAGTAAATGACCGTTTTGGATTTCACAATTGGTATCAGAGCCTCGTGGCTCTTGATCTAGGGTTAATAAGGTTTTCGTGTATAATTTTATTTTGTTTTATCAAAAGCCATATTTGCCAATTAGGGTTCTTAAAGAAACCCTAATTCGTTTAAAGATGGAAGCAGTCAGACAGAAGCGAAGGCAACAGGGTTTCTTCTCAAACCCTAACCTCGAAGTATATGGATTGGTTTACAGCAGGTACACAAGCAGATCAGCAATAACCTTTATACATCTTTTGGGTTCGTAATGTCTTTGAACGATTATAGAGGTTTGGATGTTCCTACTGCTAGCTTTTCTTAATTCCTGCTGGTAGTTCATGGTTCCTGCTGGTAGTTCCTGCTGGTATGCTTTGTGGTTCCTACTGGTCTGCTTACAATTTCTTCTGCTAGCATCGTCCGATATGGGTCAACAGACGCCCTTGGATCTTGGATGAAATTGATGCTTATGGCTTGGTTACTTCTCATTGTTTTGGTTTGGTGTTCGCAAGTCGTTTATTACATCACATAATAATCGTGTTTAAGGTCTGGGACCAAACCCCATTATATTTCAAACTGGCTAATGGAAGAGTTTTATCAGGGGACAGCGATGAAACCTAGCTGATATAACGAATTTACGTTTGTATTCAGGTATAAATACCCGTTTTGCTCTGAGATGATCAAACCGTTATTATTGTTGTGATTCGATGTGACTTCGATGGAAGTGTTATGGTGATGTAGGTCATGGACCAACAGTGACCATAACTGATGTGCAATAAACATGTCCTTGTTCGCACTAAATCAGATAAGGATATTGTGAAGACGTTTGATGCATTAGCTTTTTAATCAATTATGTAACAAGTTCACCCTTTTTGTGAGATGCAACAAAGGATTGAGGTAGATCGCCGGCTGAGGCAACAGTTACATGAGAGAGGAGGATGTTATTGCACTTGGATGTTTCAGTGATACCTACTATTTCAAGCCAATTAAAGTCCGAGATTCAAGAGATGGTTAGTATACTTTTAAGGGGAAGCTTATTGTTAATATACTTGACCATCTACATGCATTTCTTGAGGGGAATTCTTTATCTTTTGATGCTTCCTATTGAGTTGATATGACAAAAAGGGGAAGAATGCATGGATTAAGGGGAAGTTCTTCATCTATATTAGCTTTAGGGGAAGCTTGTGCTTATTGGTTTTGTCATTATCAACTAGGGGAAGATTATTGGGAATTATACTTTGAGTTGATTATGACAAAACATATTAAAGATGGAGGACCTACAAGACAAAGCTGGAATAACATTAATGCTGATTGAAGATTAGTCAAACAGTATTTAATGCTCAGCTAAAAGATAAAGATCAATATTAATGCTGATTGAAGATTAGTCAAACAGTATTTAATGCTGATTTATAGTTTCCTAATTTTTTATTTGATCTTATCTTGTCTTGTAAAACCTAACCCCTCTATGTATAATAAAGAGGTGGTATGTCTAGGGTTATATCGATTCAATTCACAATGCTAGAGAAACATCTGCTCTTCTTGCTCCTAAGACTGCCAAACAACTGGCTGCTAAAAGGAAACAGGAAAGAGTTAAGAGCATCTTGTTTTTAGCAATACCTGATGAATACCTCCTCAAGTTTCACAATGTTGCAGATGCTAAATCACTCTAGGCTGCAATCAAAGCAATGTTTGGAGGTAATGAAGAATCCAAGAAGATGTAGAAAAATGTTCTAAAACGTCAATTTAAAAACTTTACTACTGCATCAAATGAAAGTCTGGACAAGGCTTATGATAGGTTCCAAAAACTCATAAGTCAATTAGAGGTTCATGGTGCTCCAATATTAAAGGAAGATATCAACTAGAAGTTCCTAAGAAGTCTTCCTTCTTCATGGAATCAAATTGCTCTAATCTTGAGAAATAAGCCAGACATTGATGAGATTGATATTGATGACCTGTACAACAATCTTAGGGTCTATGAAGATGAGATGAAAAGGTCTTCAAGTTCCACTTCTACTTCTCAGAACTTGGCATTTCTTTCCTCTGAGAACACTAGCAGTACTAATGAAATTAGTACTGCCAGTAGAGATTTTAGGGTTAGTACTACTGGAGGAATTAGTCAAATTTCAACTACCTCATGTGCTCATGATGTAGCGTGCTCTTTCTTTACACAACCAACAACGAGTCCTCAACTTGAAAATGAGGATTTTCAGCAGATTGATGAAGATGACTTAGAAGAATTGGATCTTAGATGGCAGGTGGCTATGTTGACTGTCAGAGTGAAGAAATTCATTCAGAAGATAGGAAGGAACTTGGATTTTAAAGAAAAATGACATGTTTCTCTTGATAAGTCAAAAATTGAGTGCTACAACTGTCACATAAAAGGGCACTTTGCAAGGGAATGCATATCTAGAAGGAATCAAGGGAGAAGATCTTATGGTGACAATGGCAGGAGCAATGCACCAACAAATGAATTTTCATCACAGGCACTGGTGGCTCAAGATGGTCTAGGAGGTTATGACTGGAGTAATGATTTTGAAGTAGAACCAGTCAACTA
>BQNB010170622.1:0-10959 GCA_026074375.1 Tanacetum coccineum | reverse complement strand
TCCTGCTGACAGGTTGGTTTCTGCTGGTTGTACTATGGTTCTGCTGGTAGTTATTCTTCCTGTTGGACGAATGGTTTCTGCTGGTTATACTATGGTTCTGCTGGTAGTTATCCTTCCTGCTGGATGCTTTGTTTCTGATGGTAGCTATGGCTTATGCTGCTGATTCTGTGTACATGCTGGTGGGCATACTTCTGCTGGTGGATTCATTTCTGCTGATAGGGTGTATTCCTGCTGTCTGCATGGTTTCTGCTGTTGGAGGACTCTTTCTGCTGGCTGAATCTATTCATGCTGCTGGACTAGTTTGTGCTGGTAGTATCATGTTCCTGCTGGCTGACTTATTTCTGCTGGTAGTAACCTGTTTCTGCTGTGCTCAGCTTGATATTGCTGGTTGGTTGGTCTCTGCCACTAGTCACTTGGTTTCTGCTGGTAGTCTCCACTCCTGCTGGTGTAATAATGTATCTGCTGCCTGAATCTTTTGTGCTGCTCACATACTATTTCTGCTACTTGACTTGTTACTGCTGATTTTTTTTAAGACTTGTTCCTGCTGTTTGACTTACTACCTGCTGGTCTTAAAAATAGAAGTTGAATAGTTTTTCGTTTTAAATCTCTATTATATGGATTTGGCGGTCACCACTTGTCTGACCAGGCGGCGTACAAGTTGTTTTTCACTCAATTACTTCAACTTCCAAGGTTAAAATTGTATCAATCAAATTAAAAGATTAACTTTTCACACATTGGACACAATTAACCTAAATAATCCCAAATCAATTTTTCATCTTTCCCACCCACACATACACCCAAATCTTTTGCTTTTGTATACTCTGTTTCTTCAACCTACATTCATAAATCACCAATGGCGGCACTCCAGTACAAGGATGATCACAACAGAATCGCTTACTTGGGGAGGGAAAGAGGTTCCGAGGACTTCACAGACATCCTCAGCTATTTGGACCACTCTCCATTGAGGTACGCTTTAACACATGACCCTCCGGTCGTGTTTGACTCATTGGTCAAACAATTTTGGGCAACAGCTTCTGTTCGCCCAAATGCTGCTGGGTCTCATGACCTAGTTGCAACTATTGACGGCCGTGAGGTAGTCGTGACTGAGTCGCTAATTAGGGCTCAGTTACAACTTGATGATGCCAATGGCATCTTTGACATGCAAATTGATGATATTTTTGCGGGTATCACACCACCTGCGGATGATCATGATTCTGCTGGTGGTAGTAGTTTTCATCCTGCTGGTTCAGCTCCTCCTTTCTCTGGCTCTGCTGCTCCCACTTCTGCTGGTGGTGTATTTGATGTTCCTGATTCTACTGTTCCCACTTCAGCAGCAATGGATTCTGCTGGTTCACACCGTGAGAGTGGAGTTTCACCATTTGCAGATTCTGATGATAGTTCTTCCCCGTCACCTGTCTCTACTGATCACATACCAATTGATGTTCTGTTTGAACCCACATCAGGAGGTATTAATGAGTTTTTCTTGGCTAGTGATGAGGATGAGCAGATAGGTATGTCTCGCGTTGCTGCTGACCCTGACTCGGATGATGAAGTGCTAGCTGAGATTCTCTTTCGGGGTCAGTCTATCTCTGGTAATGGTGTTGTAATTGTGGACAAACTCCCTGATGATGAGATTGTTGATCCACGGGTTAAGGATGAACCTGTTTCTGATTATGCCACTTTTCCACCTCGATCTCGTCGTAAACATCATGGGGTGCGAAGTGATGACTCTTTATGGGATAAACCAGTTGAAGACTTCTTCAGTTCTGAGAGTGAGAGTGATGATGATATAGAGGATTATATTCCCCCTATTCCGTATGGAGCATTTAAAGATTGGGAAATTGTGCGTTGCCCGCTTCGTAACACTTATTATCATGTGTATTATCAGGAAAATCGACGGCACAAGAACTTTTTCTACCTGAAAGAGTTGCTACCTCATGTTTATCGTGAGGATCTTCTTCTTTTACGTCGACGGATGAATCGGTATTTTCGGCTGAACCCAGATGTGGATGTTGGTTTGGACCTCTGGAGGGATGTCAATCTGTTGTGTCAGTCCCTTCATTCTGATGATGTGGAAGATTTTTGGAGAACACAAGATGAATGGGTTGTGAGCAGCTGGAAGTTGTATCCCAGGAGCTCTGTTCATGTCTTGGACTTAACAAATGGGAAAACTGTGTATATGTTTGTGGGAAATGTCTATCCTATCCGGGCTACACTACTTGAATGGATGTTACGCCACAGGCTCACAGTTCCACCCTCATACTGTCGGGATGTTGTTGTTGCTGGGAATGTTATTCAGACTGTTCAAGCTGGCTTACGAGAATCCTATGAGTGTCTTGCATCTGCTCCTCTGTAAGTTTGTGTCTTAGTTAGTGTTTGTTTTCCATAGTTTCGTTCAAAAAAAAAATAAAAATAAAATAAAAAAATAAAAAAAAATGTGTGTATTCTTAGTTTTCTATTAATTTAGATACATTTTTGTAGTATAGTGTTGTATAACTTTGGTGTTAGTGCTTGCACTGCACGACAAATGGTTTTCAGCTCACCATGGCTAACAGCCAAGAAAGAGTCTGGCTCACCATTGCAAACGGCTTTGGTGTGTAACTCAAATCCGTTGATAGCTGTAAGGGTTTGCTAAAAATCCTATGGCCTTCACTCACCATGTTCTTGTAACAAAGAGTGGCTAGTCCAAGAGGGTACGGCTCTTGGTAAAGACCTTCTCAAATCCGTTGATGGTTGCCAGGTTACCCAAAACTGGATGGTTATCACTTTCCATATTCTTTGGATGAAAAGTGGCTAGTCCATAGCAAACGGCTCATGGTAAAGACCTTCTCAAATCCGTTGATAGTTGACAATTTACTCAAAATTGTATGGTTATCGACTCACCATGTTTCATGTACAAAGAGTTGACATGGTCATCAATCCACCATGGAATTTACCTTTTCTAGGTGCCAAAGGATTGACTAGCCCTGAGCAAACGGCTACAGGTAAAGGCATATCAAATCCGTTGATGGCTGTAATGGTTTGCCCAAAACCATATGGTATTCAACTCACCAATGTTTCAAGTACTGAGAGTTGAAATGGTTCTCAGTTGACCATGGACATACACCTTTCTGGTGGCCAAAGAACTGACTACTCCAGAGTTAATGGCTAACTGGTAAAGAGACATCAAATCCATTTACATTTTTCAATGATTCACCTCTCACAGGAGTTAACACACCTGGAAGTGATGAGAATAGACTGAAATTTTTTGATTTGATGTACATACTTGTCAATGGTGCTGTTGCTGCAAAGTCTGGAAGTTGCTGCTTAGAGATGTTGCTGCCTCATTTGATTCTGCTGTTCATCGAGATCATGCTGGTTCTTTTGATGCTGCTGTGCCTTCTCTAGTTTCTGCTGCTTGTGTTGCTGCTGCTGCTTACTTTGTTCCTGCTGTTTTTCAATCCTCTTGCTTCGAGAAGATCTATCTAGAAACTTGGTTTTAACGGAGTCAACACCAAGTTTAGGGGAGGATTGTTGGAACTTATTGAAAACGACTAAGTGTCGTTTCTGCTGTTAGAGATGTTCGCTTCTGCTGATAGCATTAAGTCGTTCCTGCTGGCAGTTCAAGTAACGTTCCTGCTGATTATGTTTCTGCTGGCAGATCAAGTAGCATTCCTGCTGATTATGTTTCTGCTGGTCATGTTCTCGTTCCTGCTGACAGAGATAGAATCTGCTGATTTGTTCTCGTTTATGCTGACAGAGATAGAATCTGCTGATCTTATTTATAGACGTGATTAATGTAATTAAGGAATTATAGTTATATTCTAGAATTATCTCATTAATATAGGAATGAGATATATTAGGAAGAGATTGATATTAGGCGTTTTTAGGAAGAGATTGATGTATATCTCTTACGCAATTTTAGGAATCTTGTTTAGTAATTTAGGGTTTCTTCTCTATAAAAGAAACCTTTAGCATTAGGGTTTTGCACCGATTTACAGAATTACAAAAACAATTTATTATCAATAGAAAGATCCATAGAGGATCATTGTTTATATTTGTTCTTCTTTATACTGCATTGTTTAGTTTCCGCCTAAACAAGTGTTAGAGTCTCTCACGTATGTACTTGTGATTACATAAGTGCTATACAACCACAAAGGCTAGAAGATCTATCTAGTTCTAGATCCTAACACAGGGTGCTTCTCAAGATTCTAGATGCTAGTCTCTTATGTTATCTTTAAGTGACTTAATATTCTCTGGTAGTGGTGATATTGATGGTGGTAGTGATGATGAAGGTAGTGCAGCAGCAAACTTAGTAATGCACGCCTCAGCAGATGGTAATCATAGAGTATGGTGATAAATAGACATCCGTACAGTACAGGATTTGGTGTTAGAAAACAAGATGATATGGTGTGGGTGGTGTAGAAGCAGACTCATCAGTCTTAACTGCCTCTGTATCCTCAGCTTGAGGGGACAGGATCATCTGTAGGTACAACAAAAGGGTCGGCCGGAGCTAGGTGCTCCTCCTCCTCCTCGTCCTCCTTATCCTTCTCAACATCATCATCATCGTCATCATTATCAGACGACTCATTATCATCATTATCTCCTCAATCGACAGGATAATCAGTAGGATCCTCCTTAGGGTGATCATCGTCCTCCTCCGGATTGGAGTCAGCAATGTAGTCAGGTGATAGGGTTGTAGGTGAGGCATCAGCAGGTAGAGGCTGATCCTCCATTGGTGCCTCTAGCTCCTCATCAAAAACTCACTGGAATCTCCATGGCTCAGAATTAATATAGACAGACGCGTAGGTAACCGTCGATGATGAAAACATGACTGCTTGCAACGAGCAAAACTTAACTTATATAAGTATATTATATAAGACTGGTATGGTAAATATGAATATGCGCTCATGGCATAAATGAATGATGGTAAGATATCATATTCGATAGCTTAATGTTTAGGTAGCGTTTAGGACCTACGAGCTTATAGTACTACCTTGCCTAAAGAAATGTTCCCATATTTATATAAATAACCCTTATATAAATAATTGTAGAGTATGTGCGAAAGAATGCAAACTCATCTTTGTATATATCTATAATACCCTTATAGTAACGTATGCACTATAATATGAACATGTATATGAATCATGTAAGCATCTAGTAAAACTAACTAATGCAAACAACTAGTGTATGTATGTCCCATGAAAACCCCTTTTGTATGAATGCAATGTTTGAAAACGATTATAGTCCAGCAAATACATTTGACTTGGTTCTCTATAACCCTAGCTCTAGATACCAATCTGTAACACCCCCAAATTGGGTCGCAACGGAATATGGGTTCGGGGTGGTACTTCATAGATCAATAGCACAAGATATATAAGAACGACCATTAAAAGTGTCATTTAAAACCGATACATTGGATTTAGCAAAATGTTTGATACAAAAGCCCGAAGCTTTACTTATTCGTTGTTAAATTATACAAAGATTCTAGTTCATAACAAATGCTTCTCCAAAATGTAATGCAACCAAATCTTTAATGCAAATGACTTCCAAAATAACGACCACCAATGTATCCCTTGCACCTCGTGCCTTATTGACCTCATGAGAAAAACATGCTTTAAAACGTCAACAATAATGTTGGTGAATTCATAGGTTTGTGAATTATATAAGTGTAGGACCGCAAGATTCCCCCATGATAATACATTAAATGTAACCATCACAAAAATGTAATTACATTTCCCTAAGCTCATGACACTTGCGCTCGACTAAATGAAATTGACATAATAATTTGCTACATTGCCCATGATGAGTTCTACCCAGAACATCCCAAATCCTGACCTTGGTATACGTTCGTTGGCTTGGTAGTTTCGACACTAGTGATAGCTAATCACCCGAACGGGGGCGTCACCCCCAAATAGATCTATTTATAACATTCGCGCTCACCCTCCAAGTGATTTACAGTTCATGATAGTGGGCACATTGGGTTATCGCTACTTAGGCAAACACGTAATCAGTTTAAATATGAAATGTTCACTTGCGTCCAATTATAAAACAAAGCATGTTCTCACCCCAAAACTTATAAATCATTATAAAATGTAAAACGTGGGGCTATGAACTCACCTCGAGTGGATGAGTTTAACAATGTAAATCACAACAGAAAATGCGTCACAATTATGCCCGAATGCAACCTAATCAATTATAGGTCGTATGAGTACTAAGTACTTTGAATAACTACTACCATATATAATTCTATATAGCTACATCACCATCTAATTGAGTTTGTGAAATAATATTTAAATTGCTTTTGATAAATATTATCCGTGTGTTTATACTCGTATAATCTAATAAATAATTCAATTGTCTTTGTAAAATAATATTTATAAAGTTTAGGACATGTATAAATATTATATAAATGATTCTAAAATGTTTCGCAAAAATTTATATTAAAAACGAACCAACACTATTCACGTCAGGAAATAGTGCACAAGTATAAAATAGTGCGTATCTTTCTCGTTTTAAGCCTGTTTGGGATGTTTCTTACGTCCATGTTCTCGTATTAAGTCGACGTATCAAAATATTACATTTTCATATTTTGAAATCCCCTGATGAACAGTGATTTTACTGTTCATAACAGTTATCAGCCTATTTTAATAACATTAATTAATGTAAAACTCGTAAATGTCGTATCTTATTCGGTTTAGATCCGATTTTAGTGATTCTTTCGAGCACGTCTTCGTAATTAAAAGTTTTATCAAATAAATGATGTTTTTCAAAATGTTCATGTCTGAGATGAGCAGTAACTTTTATAAAAGTATTTATTGTCGTAATCGTGAAAAATTCCATAACTACTTCGTTATTAATCCAAAAAATTTAATCCTTATTGTTTTGAAAACCTAATATCATATACTAACTGTTAAAAACAGGTTTATATTTTCATTAGATGTGAATAGTAATTGGTTTTTATAAACGCGTTTAATTAACTTAAACTTAAAATTAGCGTATCACCTTCGTTATAAATCGGTTTTTAGAGTTCTCTATATGCCCATGATTCTTGTGACATGTAGTATTTTATAAAAATATAAAATATATAGGTTAAATTTCGAATTCAAACATCCCACTTGGATATTTTTGTTAAAAATGTGTTCAAACTTGTTTTTATGACTTTTTAACTTTACCGCTTTGTTACAAGTCCATTTCAACCCTTATTATTACATGTCTTTCACACCTAGGGTCCTTAGTCCATGATTAGTCCAAATATTATCCATGAATCACAAGATCCATATGTCTAAATACTTATTTGTCCATAACTTTATATAAGTATACTTGAAAGGTAACTTGTTTATATTTACTTTTCATGTATAAACCACACATGTACTTCCATTGTAACATGATATTAAGATCCATATGTCATATGTAATATCTTACCAAACCATAAACAAGTGTAAAAATCTATTTTACAAGTTAATACTTTTCCTAGATGGTGATTAACTATATAACCATTATATACACATAAAATCACAAATGTAAAGAGGTTAAGGTTTTTAGGTAACCTTAATATGAATTAGGATGATGAACAAAATGATCTAAACCCTTGTTTAGCTACTTAACCCAAGCTTACAACACTTGAAAACGCTAAATCCAAGCAAAACCCTAATCTTGAACCCCCGTAATACTTAGTAGGCTATACAAAATAGCTAAGACATAACCAGATCTAAGAACTACTACCGGCCTCCTTCGGTACATCAGGATGTGTTGGATCCCTAGCAGGTCTCTGCTGACTCTGTAGTGCTGCCATCTGAGTCTGCAATGTCTTCAGCAGTGTCAGTGCCTTTGTGAGTTGTGTCTGTCGTATGCGGTCTGCTGCCCGCAAATCTCCAATCTCAGTCGGCTCTTCTAAAACTATAGTCCATAGTGCTCTAACCTTAGAATGTGTCGTATCACTGGGATCCATCGACTGTACCCAAGCCTCACAAGAAAGTATGGCCTCAGTCTTCATAAGTCTAGCAGTAGGACCAGATGAACACTCCCCGACCTTAAATCTGGGACCGGGAGCAATGCACAACCTCTTCTAAGGCGGTAACGTAACCTCAAGAACATCTGCTCTACAGTCAGTAGAGGGTAAAAGAAAAGGTGGTGATGATGTAGGTAATGGTATAGGTAAAGTGTTGGTGTCCCTGATGGTGGTGTCTCTGATCGAGGTGCTAAGATGTAGGTGGATGGTGCGGCAGCTCTCATCATGGCCATAGATGCTCTGGTGTGTGGGAGTACAATAGGTGATGGTAGTGGTAGTGGATGGGAAGTAGATGATGACTCGGCTCTCAACCGGATCATCACAGCTCTGTAGCCTAATAGATGAGTGGGACTAGCAGGTAGTGGTGGAGGTGATATAGGTAATGTTGATTATACTGGTAGTGGTGGAGATGGTATCTGTGGTAGTGGTGATGAGTATGATGTAAGTAGAGATGGTGGCAGAGTAGATATGGCAAGAATTCTGTCAACCTCTGCCTCAGACGGGAATGGTACAGGTGTCTGAGGTCGGATAGACATCCTGGTAGTGGTACGATATGCGGGTGATGGGACGGAGTTGGCCAAAGCTAGGTGCTCCTCCTCCTGATCCTCGTCCTCCTCAACATCATCATCATCCTCGTCATCATCGGATGACTCATCATCGTCATCGTCTCCCTTGTCGACAGGATAATCAATGGGGTCCTCCTTAAGATCCTCCACGTCCTCCTCCGGATCGGAGTTTGCAATGTATCCTGGTGAGTCGGCAGTAGGTGAGACAGCAGCAGGCAGTGGCTGCTCCTTAGCTGGAAACACCTCATCCTCCGGTGGCATAAACTCCAGGTACACATGCTCAAGAACAAACTATAGTGAAGGTGGATCCTGCATAGCGGCCTCTACATATGCATAAAGGTCCTCTAGCATCATGGGCAGTCCATCGACTCCCGGAGATCCTATGTCTGACAGATCCTCGAACAGACTAGATACCTCTATGTAAGTGACCATGGAATCCTCTGAATCCGACATGACAAAATCAGAAAATCAAAAGTAGCTTATATAAGTATTAATAAAAGACTCTTATTGTAATATACGTAATATATTATAAACACGTATATCAATCATGAATGCATCTAGTCTAACCAACTAATGCAACAGATGTATGTGTGTCCCGTGAAAACCCTTTTGTATGAATGCAATGTTTGAAAACGGTTATAGTCCAGTAAAACATTTGACTTAGTTATCTATAACCTTGGCTCTTAATACCAATTATGGGGGTGGTACTTCATAGATCAATAGCACAAGATATATATAAGAACGACTATTAAAAGAGTCGTTTAAAACTGATACATTGGATTTAGCAAATTGTTTGTTACATAAGTCCAAAGCTTCACTTGTTCATTGTTCAAAATATAAAGATTTTAGTCCATAACAAATATATCTCCAACATGTAATGCCACTAAATCTAAATAACGACCACCAATTTATCCCTTGTCTTGTACCTCCTTAATCTCTTGAGAAAACATTGCTTAAAACGTCAACATAATGTTGGTGAATTCATAGGTTTGTAAAATGTATAATGTAGGACCATAAGATTTTCCAAGTGTATGATAATGCAACAAATGCAAACATCACAAAAATGTAATTACATTTCCCTAAGTTCATGACACTAAAGCTTGACATAAAATAATTGCAATATAAATTGGCAACATTTCCCGTGATGATGTTCTAACCCGCAATATCCCAAGTCCGACATGGTATACGTACGTTGTTCGGAAAACCGGCACAGTGAGTGCTACTCACCTGAACGGGGATGTCAATCCCAAATAGATCTATTTATAACATTCGCGCTTACTCAGTAATTGATAGTTCATGATAATGGGCTCAGTGGGTTATCGCTACTTAGGCAAACACGTAATCATAATGTAAAATATCCACTTGTGTCCAATTGTAAAAACAATGCATGTTTCTCACCCTAAAACTTGTAAATCATTATAAATGTAAAACATAGAGCTATGAACTCACCTCAAGTGAATGAATAACAAAGTATATCAGAGAATGAAAATGCGTCACGATAATGTCCGAATGCAACCTAATTAATTATAGGTCGTATGAGTACTAAGTACTTTGAATAACTAAGATCATATATAATTGATAAGTGTTAAAATGGATACATAAAATACCCAGGATTTCGCCAATAAAAGCCAAAAAGATGGAAATATGTGTGCTTTTGTGTCTCAATGTGCAGGAAAGGATATCAAAGTCAAAAAGAGCAAAAAAAATGACCAAAACCGACAAGAAACGGAAAAGGCAAGTGATCAAGTGAGGACATGAGGAAAGATATCAAAGCCGGATCAGCCCGACACAAGGAAAAAGTCAAATTAAGTCAAAGGAGGTCAAAATCATGAAAAGTCAAGTCAAAGTTTGAAGAGAAATGACTATTCTAACCTTTGAAGTGGATACAAAATTACCAAAAAGCCCATTTCTTGTTTTTAAAACTACAAGGGCCAGAAATGTCAAATCTAAAACTCATTTTATATACTACACTTTGAAGAAAGAAACAGAGGGACTACTTGTGCAATAACCCTAAACTTTCAAACAAACGCGGGTTTAACTTTTCCTCTTAACAGCTTTATAACTATTTTTCCCGCCAAAAAGCACGAACAAACCCAACTTTCCCAAATCCCTACTCCCATTTCTTCCAACTCCACCCACCTCGTATTTACAATCTCCACGTCATTTTTATGACGTGGCAGCCTCCCATTGGTGTGAACACCTCATCCATCACATCCAACGGCTAAGATTCAAGTTAAAAGTGATCAACGGCTTGGAAGGATTGAAGTTCTCATCTTCTCTTCAACTTTTCCTATAAATAGTAGCTTGATATTCAGTTTTAGAGGGAGTTAGAGAGTTAGTTCAGTTTTCTTTGTAATTTTCTCTTTTTAGCTTTACGTGTACTGTTCATCTTTTCAAATTGAG
>BQNB010170619.1:0-12579 GCA_026074375.1 Tanacetum coccineum | reverse complement strand
AATATCAAAAAAATATTTTTCTTTTTTAGGAAATTTTCTTTAGTCATATTTTACGTAAGAAAAATAGAAAAACATTTGTACGGTTAATTTTGCAAACTTTTGATTTTCAAAGACAGGGTTTCGGGCACGGTTCTTGTCTTGACTCGTTTTTGGGTCAAACTACCTCCGTTTTCAGTCTAGTTTTTTTTAAACTTCGTTGTTTGTCATTTAGAATCTATTTTAGCTGTTAAATTTGTTTTAGGGTTTAATTTGCAAAATTTAGGTTTTTGACCCTCGTTTTTCGTGCCCGTTTTAGGATTTAAGTTATTTAGCTTTCATTTTTAGGTTTTTCTCAATCGTTTTTGCTTGTTATTGATTAATTTAGCTTTCTACTCTCCCAAATCATTAATCTCATTCAAACTTTAATTTTCCGACTGTATCGATTCTCAAGCACAGCCTCGCTGGGGATAAACGACCCGGGAACATTCTATACTACTTCTCGGTTTCATTGATTGTTTTTTTAGATTATACTTACTATATATTTTAATATATATTATATATAATTTTAAGAACCAATCAATATCAACAAGTTGATATTGGGTGGGAATGAAATGAAATTTAATGCCCCCTATGAGAGTATGATTCTTGATCTGATATCAATAAGCTTTGTTTTTTGAGTGCAGAACTGAATTGTTTGAGATTGCAATAACACTTGTTTTTTTACAAAATATGGGTACGTTTTCATATATAATATCATAGTCAGTGAGTTGACTCTTTATCCATAGTATGTTGGCACAACATCCGGCAGCAGCTACATCTTCACCTTTAGCTGAGAACATTGCTACAGATTGTTGCTTATTTGCACTTCAGCAAACAAGCTTGCCTTCTAGAAACTGACAAGCACCTGAAGTGCTTTTTCTGTCCATGTTGCATCCAGCACAGTCAGAGTTTGAGTATCCTTTTAGGTCAAAACCTGAATGTTTTGGATACTAAAGACCAAGGCTGAGAGTACAGAATGTTCTCTTAACAGAAATAAGGTGAGATTCCTTGTTTGATATCTTTCACAGAGATAAGAGAGACTTGGTTGTTACGTCTGCTTACAGTTAGGCACATTAGTGATCCAATCATACCTCTATACTGAGTCTCATTTATAGCTTTGCCATTGAGATCATGTCCTAACATGTTAGGGGGTGTACTATTGGAGTTATCAATGACGAACCATTTATGTCATACTTTTTTAGCAGATCCTTGACATTTTTTGGGTGATTGAAATACTTCTTTCAGATTGATTAATCTAAAATCCAGGGAAGTAGGTGAGGACACGTATTGTTCTCATTTCATATCTTTGAGTCATTAGTTTGAGTTTTGTTAGATAAACAAAGTGGTGTTTATCTTACATCTTACAAACTTGTTTTCAGTGAGAGGGTTGAGAGAGTTTCATAACATGCTCTTGAAACTTGGTTAAGTCTATAAAGGGCTTTGTCTAATTTGCAAACATGGTTGAGGAATTCACTACATCTTAAAACCTGGGGGTTGTTTGACATAAACTTCTTCTTTTAGTTTACGATTAAGGAATGTACTTTTGACATCCATTTGATAAACTATGAAGTTTATGTATGTGGCAAAGGCAAGAAAGATCTTGATTGCTTCAATTCTTGCAACTGGACCATGATTTTATCATGATTTATGTCTTCATGCAATTGATGATTAAATCAAGTATTATTGCCTTATGATTACAATGTCAGATTCCTCCTTTATAAAAAGAATTGGAATTGTATCATATGCTGAAGTATCTTCCATTTGGAGAGGATAATAGTTTAGAGATCTGAATATCTTCAGTTTTGTGAGGTTATCAATGAATTGGTTTTCATTGGTGTGTTTTTTTGTTCAAACTGATCATCATTAATGAGTTCATAAGTTTGAAACAGATGATCATTTTTGACCATTGTGATCAATTTGATCATCTTGACCATATTGGTCAGGTGAGATTTCTGCTTTAATAACAGTTGATTTTTTTTCATAAGGTTTTATGAAGAATTCTCGGTTGTTAAAATCGTTTTAGTGTTCATGCTATGGAACATTCACTTTTCCTCTTTTTTTGAAAACTATACCATAACCAGAACCTTCGGTTGTATATGTGGAGTTATGTCCATACATTCCTTCAGGTCCTGGTACATCCCATATTTGTGCATGTAATCCTTGATATATGTTTTGAACGACCATTATTCAAAAGTGATAAAGATTCCCTGATGTTACATTGCACAAAATAGGACTAGGATGGTTAGTTTTGTTTAGAAACCCACCTTTTAGTGGGAGTCTTTGATATTAGAGCACTTGATGATTCAGTCTTACTTGCTTTGAAAGACTCGGCTTTTTTTAGCTTGAAGAGCTTCTCTTTTCCTGAACCACTCAATGTCATTGTGATCAGATGTGGTATGAACATTGCTACCACATGTTTCACAGTTCTTTGTGACATGTTGAGGGTTTCTAGGTTTGATTCCTCTTCTTAGAGAAATAATCCTGTTATGACCATGAGTATCATGATCATAGCTTCCACATATTTCACATATGGGATAGTATACATAATCATCAGATTTATGATCATTATATCCAACTTCTTTAGTGGGGAAGGAAAAGATATTGCTGGCCTTGAAGGTCTGGATCTTGAGGAAGATTCACCTTGACCAGTATGATACTGATTTATATTCATGGAAGACATAAATTCAGCATGATCACATGATCTGGTGATTAGTTCCCTCTTGCACTTTTGAACAAAACAAAAACTTGAGAACAATTCCTCAAGAGATGGTTTGTTTTCTCCACAAAATTCACAATTCATTTTGAAAATTGAGTTTTGTATTTTGTTTTGAAGTGCATTGAGAGGAGCTTGTTGAGTATTTTTGTTTCTAAAGTAAGATGACTTATTCTTGCTAATTTGTAATTTTAGGTCATTAAGTTCTTTCATTACAATAGACAAAGGAGGATCATCTTCCATTTTCACATTCTTTAACTTACCAGCAGGAGCTGAATTAGTTTTAGAAGCTGAAAGAACTTTTGTTGCCTCTAGCAGGAGCCGAGGATGGTTCCATTTATTATGATACCCTTTTTAAAGATTTCACTTTGAAATGTAATTTTAACTTTAAATGGATTTGAATAGTTCTTTGGTCCATAAAACATGTTCCCACCAACCAACTTCTTTAGTGGGGGAAGAGGAGTGCTACAGACTGAAAATTCATTAGCTAAATCATAATTAGTCGTTGAAGATTCAGTGACAGCAGCTGAAGGATCAGTTGTGTTTCGTTAAGACTCAACTGAGGGTATCTTACCAGTATCATGATTCGATAGATTAGAGTTTTCAGCTTCAGATAACCTAGGTTTATTACTATCAGTAATACATACATTATCTGCTAAAAACTTTACAAATATCAGGTCTTTTGGCCCAGAACTAAGTATCTTCAGTGAGGTTGTGCTGAATTACCTAGGGATTTTCTTCTTTTGAGTGGGAATTTGTTCACTGATACACTGATTTACTTTATTAGAACCGTTTAGCCATGCTTCTCTAATAGAGGTTAGCTCTTTCAGTTCATTTCTTAAGTTTTGATTCTCTCTGAGAATCTCCGTGTTTACTTGCTACATGGTAAGAAGATCAAGCTTTGCTTGTTTTAATACCAAAAGCTGTTCTTTGTATGTATTTAGTTCTTGAACAAGATTTCTATGTTTTGACGTGAGATTGTTTCTTGTTCTTCATCATTATCTTCCATTTCAAGAAGAGTGTGTACCTTTTTCGTAGAGATCTTAATTCATTCACTATTTTGGCACTTTCTTTGCCAACAAAAACTCTTTCTTCATCAGCAAGAGCCATAAGAACTTTAACTTTGGTTACTTCATTGTCTTCAGATGACACTTCTTCTTCATCCCAATCATACGTTTCAGGAATTAGACCTTTGTTTTTGCCTGAGGACGATCTAGGAGCTGAAGCACTAGAACTAAGAAGGGCTAGTTTAGCTTTGACTTTGTTGTATTTGGCTTCAAAGTCTTTGGTATGCCTTGGTTCAGGTTTGTGCTTAGATGAATAGAGAATTTTTGGTTGAAAAGGTGACTGATATGAATGAACTGATGTCTTTGACTAACAGTATCTTGCAAAATGACCCTTCTTACCACATTTGTGGCATTCAGTTTGGTCAGTTGCTTTTGCACTGCTAAACTTTTGAGTACCCTTTTTGAAGAACCTTTTAGATCTGGCTAAAAGAGCTATTTCTTAATATTCTTCTTCAAGGTCATTCATGTACTCTTGACTACTTTTTGTATCCTCTTCATCAGCAGGACTATCTTGAAAGTCCTGGACAATAGAGGTGGAGAAGAAAGCAGTTGACAGTGGAATTGCAGGGACAAGAGTTTTCTCTTTGTTAGTATCATAAATATTGTTTATAAGGTTTTCTTCATATTTGAGTTTACCAAATAGATAAGCAAGCTCAGATTCTTTCACATGATTTGTGTTTCTGAGACTTTGGCAGAAAGCTAGCTACTTCTTTGGTAACCCATTTATAAAACCAATATTTATCTCAAGCTTTGAAAGTTTAATGCTATCATTTACTAATTCATTCATCAAAGCTTTATATCTAGTGAAAGTTTGTGTTAGAGATTCACCTTCTTTGAATTTGAAGGTGTTATGGCACAACTTCAGGTCTACGACCCTACTTTCTTTCACATCAGAGGGGCCCTCATGATATAGTATCAGGTCATCCCAAGTAGATTTTGTAGTTAAGCATTTTATGACAGAGTTCATTTGGTCATCTGGAAGCACAAACATAATGAGACTTTTAAGTCGGTGATCTAAGTTAGCAGCTTTTCTCTCCTCAGGTGTCCATTGTGTCTTTGGCTTCCTTTGACAAGCTGCCATAGGGATATAAGGACCGTTTGAAATGATTTTTTCAAATTAAGGTTCAATACCAATGATATGACACATGAACCTCTTTTTCTAATTGGTGAAACTTTCCACATCTAGTATAGGAGCGGCATTTAGCTGGCCACCCTTATATTCAAGAGTCTGTGGTACTTCTACTGCTGCCATTTAAGATGGATCTTGATTTTAAAAATCTTGAGCCTTTTTATATATCCTTTTAAAGGGATTTTATAAACCATAAGGCTCTTATACCACTGGTTGGTCCCTTGGAATCTGATATAAGGTTTATCAAATTTAACTAATCAGATTTCATGGCAAAAAAGTGAGTTTTAAACAGATATATATAAAGAATATAAAGAACAAGTTTAAAATACACAGAAGTACTTTTCAAAGCATAGGTTCTTATTAGAATCAAATATAGAATCTATGACACACCTTGCTTGTGGAATAGCAAGGTGGTTGAATGACAATTGGGGTGTTATCTTCTTCGAACTTATTCTCTAACCAAAGTTATGAGAAATAAGAAAACAAACTATTCGACTAGAATTGAAGCTTCAGCTTCAGTAGTTTCTATTCAGTTTGTTTGAAAGATAAATGAACTCTTCAATGTGTTTCACATTAATTAGAAGAGATAGCATTTACTCTGAGAATCTCTTTCTTTTTATAGGCAAATGGATTAGGGTTTACAAGTTAACCTAGTACGCGTGTCATGCATCTAATGGGTGGTTGAGATACCATTTAATGTAGACGTGCTTTAAAGTACGAGGTACAATCCTTTGAGGAAAGTTGTTGTACTTCTATACCAACTTTAGAAGCATCTTTTCCCAAAGAGATTGCTTTATTTCTTTTGACATAAAGCAATCTTTTCCCCGTCTTATAAACCTTCTAGAAGTGAAATAATTCATTTCAACTTCTGTTAAGGAGATAGACTACGCTCAGCTTAGAGTTGTCAACCAAGCTGAACTAAAGCTCTTTGCAAAGGCCTTCTTCAGTTTTTTTTGTACCGCTGCATAAACTGAAGTGAAGATACTTCCCAATCTTCTAAGGACCTGAATAGCTGAAGCTAAAGAAACTTCAGCGACTTAAACTGAAAGACTTCAGCTTGAGTAACACTTAAGGGATTTTATGTTTAAATCTACTGAAAGACTTAAGGGCTCAGGAACTGAACCCAACACTTTGAACCAACATACTCATACATTTTTACACGTTTTTAATCCAATATTTTTGTAAATCTATCTTCCAAACACTTAATACTATCATAAAAATCAAAACTTGATGATCCAAACACTTTTAAAATTGATTATTGATTGTTTTATATGAGGGTTTCGAACGAACTAAAACAAGAAAAAAATGGCATCTTTTTGTGTTTTTGAGCTGGATTTATGCTTGAGAGTTGTTGTAAACACGATATTACATCTTTATAACAAATCTAGAAGTGTGTAACATCATGAAACAATAAAAATCAAACCAAAACCTTTGACGAACTCGGTAACTTAAGAACACAAAGAAGCTTCGATCTTTTCACGTTTTTGATATGTTTTGTTTGTAGATTTACTTACTAAAACCCTTAATCATCTAAAAGGACAATCTATTAGTGTATACAAGAGTTATAAATGTCAAAACAAACCAAACACTCCCACGTTTTGTTCTTGTAACCCACAACTCAAACCAAACAACAATTTTGACACAAAAATGTTTCCAGAAACTAATCGAGATCATCTTATGACAATTGGTACCACATTACATTTCATGTGATAGGCTTCGGTCTAGTAAATGATAATTAAGCACAAGTTCTAGAGCTTCTTAAATTACGGCTCTCAATATAATTTTCAACCAATACCAATGTTCCAGAAAAGGTGACAAAGACCATATGTACATATCGTAACGACGAAATAGACACATATGACTGCAATCAAACCTTAACTCGAACAAGCTAAAGGCATTAATTATCTTAGGTACCAAAGGTGGATACCCGAATATTTTTAAGGCTTAGATTTCTCACAATTTAGTGGACTGGGGTGTGCTAGCTATAATGTCAATCCGGTTGGACTTGCCTTACTAAGAGCATTTTTTAATTTCAAAACATATAATAAAATATTAGTTAGAAAATTTTTAATAGGGAAAACATAGAGGGATATGATTAATTTTTCCTATTTGGCTCCCCTCCACACTTAAGTTGAACATTGCCCTCAATGTGATAACTGATAATAGAGATAAAATAAGGAATATTAAAGGAAAATGGTACTTCCTGGGGCATAGAGAAATGCATAGCTGTACGTCTAGTCTTGGAGCCATACGTATAATTTTAACTTATAAAGCTAGAGTACCTGCTTAAGAGTAAACAAAAGCACATAAAGAGAAAATATTTTTGTTGATTTTTTTTTAAAAATAGATAAAAGATATTAGTAGAAGCGCTTAATTGAAAGCACGGGTTGCCTCCCGAGAAGCGCTTAATTTTTAAGAGAGTCGTTAGCTAGACTCGTATTTCGGGGGTCATTTGTTTAGGAAAAGGGAGTGACTGCTTCCCTTGGGTGGTCAAGTCATTATCTATTCGTGATATAGTTTGGCGGTGTGGCCTTATGGACTATGAACGTCTTTCCAGCTTTTCCATAAAGTTCAACATATCTGGATGGATATTGATGTTTCACTACATAAGGTCCCAACCATCGAGATCTAAGTTTCGGTTGTTTAAATTTGTACTTTGGATATTTCCTTGCTTGAATTCCTTTCTCATTTGTATTTTTTCTGTCATGCCAGACTTTGGTTCTTTCCTTGTATAGACGAGAGTTTTCATATGCTTGGTATCTAAGTTCGTCTAACTCGTACAATTGGAACATTCTTTTCTCACCAGCAGCGATTAAATTTGGGTTGCAATTCTTCAGTGCCCAGTATGCACGGTGTTCAATTTCAAATGATAAATGGCAGTTCTTTCCATATATTAGTTTGTATGGTGTGGTACCGGTTGGTGTTTTGTCGGCAGTGCGAAAGCCCACAGAGCATCATCAAGTTTTCTTGACCAAATAGCAAGATTGTCTTTAACAGTTTTTTTAAGAATTCTTTTAAGAGCCCTATTCGTGTTTTCAACTTGACCACTGGTTTGAGGGTGATAAGATGTAGAGAAACAGTGATTAACTCCATATCTTTTCATGTTTTTTCCATTATTTTGTTACAGAAGTGGGTACCTCGGTCGCTGATTAGAGCTTTAGGCATTCCAAAATGGCAAAATAGCTTCTTCAGAAAGGTGATTACTACTCGGGCGTCAGCCCATTTAGATACGTTATTGGTGACTATTTAGATATCATCATTGGTTGGTAAAGCTTGAGCTTCAGCCCATTTAGATATGTAATGTATGGTGACTAGAATGTATTCAAACTTATATGATTTCGGGAATGATCCCATAAAGTCGATACCCCATATGTCGAAAATTTCACATACTTGAATGTTGTTTAAGGGCATCTCATCACGTTTTGATATATTTCTAGTCTTTTGGCATGCTTCACATAAGCGGACTAGAGTATGAGCTTCTTTGATGATTATTGGCCAGTAAAATCCTGAATCAAGGACTTTTTTAGCAGTTATGTTTGGTCCATAATGTCCACCTGTTGGTTCGTGGTGACATTTATCTAAAATGGTTCGGGTTTCTGGTCCAGATATACAATGTCTGATCATACCATCGGAACATACTTTGAAAAGGTAAGGTTCCTCCCAAAAGTAGTGTTTGAGGTCAGAGAAAAATTTATTCTTTTGTTGATATGTCATCCCTTTTGGTATAATATTACCGACTAGGTAGTTTGCAAAGTCTGCGAACCACGGTTCGTCTTTGGTGTTGATTTCCATAAAAGTTTCTCAGGGAAAGTTATCATCGACTTCACTATCATCGCTTGTCTCATTGTTTTCAAGTCGGGATAAGTGATCGGCTGCAACATTTTTGGTACCTTTTCTATCTTTGATTTCTATGTCGAATTCTTGTAGAAGTAAGATCCATCGAATAAGGCGTGGTTTAGCATCTTGCTTTTTGAATAAGTGCCTTAGAGCTGAATGATCGGTATGAACAATAGTTTTTGAGAGAATAAGATAGGATCTGAATTTGTCAAATGCAAAAACTACAGCCATAAGTTCTTTTTCGGTTACGGTGTATTTTTGTTGAGCGGAATTAAGGGTTTTGCTTGCGAAGTAGATCGGGTGAAAGTTTTTACCATCTTTTGGACCTAAGATAGCTCCTACAGCGAAATCACTTGCATCACACATAAGTTCAAACGGAAGATTCCAGTTCGGGCTTACGATCACAGGAGCACATGTGAGTTTCTCTTTCAATGATTCAAAAGCTTTTTGACATTCATCGTCGAATTCAAATGGAGTATCTTTTTCGAGCAGTTTAGTTATAGGTCGAGCAATTTTCGAGAAGTCTTTAATGAAACGTCGGTAAAAACTGGCATGTCCGAGAAAGCTTCTAACACCTTTGATATTAGTAGGGGGTGGAAGTTTTGAAATCACATCGATTTTTGCTTTGTCGACTTCAAGTCCTGCACTAGACACCTTGTGTCCGAGCACAATTCCTTCTTTGACCATGAAATGACATTTTTCCCAGTTTAGGACGAGATGAGCATCTTTACAACGTTGGATCATTTTATCAAGGTTGTTTAGTCATGTGTCGAAAGAGTTTCCAAAGACGTAAAAATCGTCCATGAATACTTTGACTGATTCTTTAATCATATCGTGAAAGATTGCCAACATACACCTTTGAAATGTGGCAGGAGCATTACATAGCCTGAAAGGCATTCACCATAAGCGTATGTGCCGAAAGGACACGTGAATGTTGTTTTTTCTTGTTCATTAGGATCGATATGAATTTGAAAATACCCAGAAAAACCATCAAGGAAACAGAAATATTTTTTTCTGCAAGTCTTTCTAGCATTTGATCCATAAATGGTAAAGGAAAATGATCTTTTGCGGTTGTTTCATTGAGTTTACGATAATCGATGCATACTCGCCAACTCGTAATGGTTCTGGTTGGAACAAGTTCATCATTTTTGTTGGTGACAACTGTAATACCACCTTTCTTTGGTACACAGTGGATAGGACTAACCCAAGGACTATCGGTAATTGGATAAATTATGCTGGTATCCAAGAGTTTCATGATTTCTTTTTTGACAACTTCCTGCATGTTCAGATTTAACCTTCTTTGTTTTTAGACAACGGGTTTCTCATCATCCAGAAGTTGTATCTTGTGTTTGCAAAATGATAGGCAAATACTAGGAATATCTGTTGTTTTCCAAGCAAAAGCTTGCTTGTGCTTTTTAAGGACATATATGAGTTTGTTTTTCTTTTCTTTGGATCGTTTGAATATGAGTGTTTCATTGCATAATCGATATTGAAAATCATTCGTTCAGTCCTAACTCTAAGGTTGAGTTGTTTCTGTTTAACTCGAATTACTACGTCAGCAGTGTGAAGAAAGGGTCGTCCCAAAATAAGTAGAACTTTACTATCTTCTTCCATTTCGAGAATAACGAAATCAACAGGAAAGGTGAATTTACCAACTTCAACGAGCATATTTTTAGCTATTCCAACAGGGTATTGGAATGATCTATTGGCTAATCTTACGCTAATTTTAGTGTGTTTAAGTTTTTTGAGAGATAATTTGGCATATAGTGAATATGGCATAAGGTTAATGCTAGCACCAAGGTCGGCTAAGGCATTGCAGGAGAAAGTTTTGTTGAATTTACATGGATTAAGAAAACTTATGGGGTCTCCGAGTTTAGGTGGAACTTTGTTTTAGATCGTTGTTGAACTTTCGTAACTTAAGAAAGCGGCAGATATTTGTACGATTTTATGTTTGTTGCTTATTAGTTCCTTGAGAAATTTTCCATAATTAGGCATTCCGGCCAAGACATCGATGAGAGGTAAATTGATTCGAACTGCGCGGATTACGTCGAGAAATTTTCCGTATTAAGCTTCCAAATTTTCTTTCCTTAGACGTTGAGGATACGTAATTTTTGGTTTGTATGGTTTGGGTAATGTAGTTTCCTTGACTGGTTTTGGATTTTGAATTTTCGGTTGTGGTGTAGGTTCTTCGTCTTCTTCATCGCTATTGTCGAAATTGATAGGGTTTTCAGGATTAGTTTGTTGATCATTTGAGTTCACTGGTGGGTTATAAGATTTACCACTTCTTGTGAATACAACATTCACATGCTCATTGCGAGATTGTAATGGTTGGTAGTGTAACACCCCCATTTTTACAATATAGCAGCGAAAGCTAATCTGGGGTATTACTTCATGGAAACAACAATCATAATCATAGAAAATGACCCAAAAGAGACGTTTGTTCAAAAGATACGTTATCATTCATTTAAAATCAGAGTTTTACAAAGGCAGGTCCCAAAATCTAGTTACATACAATGTGAATGATAACAAGTTTTAGCCATCTTCATGTCCATGCCACTCCGTGTCGTAAGTTGCTCAATTACCTGAGATAAACATGCTAAAAAGTCAACACAAAGGTTGAGTGAAATTCATAGGTTTGATAAACAGTTTGAATACAAGTCATAGTGTAATAATTGTACAAACACAATTATTATGAAAATGGTATTGTTATGATCTTGGGTCACGTTATTATATACCCGTTATTTGTAATAATTGCAACGAATACAATTATCATAGTAACAGTGTATTACTGCGTTATTGTCGTTTTTGGTCTGTTTGGTCTGATTGGTCATGTTCCTTGTTTAAGCACATCGTATTAACACATTATCATCAAAAGTTAATTTAACGACTTGAAGAGCTCATAATATCAACATATTAACATCCCAAAGTCAATTTAACGACTTGAAGTCAAATTTAACGACTTGTAGGATTTATAACACTAACACATTATCATCCAAAGTCAATTTAACGACTTGAAGTCAATTTAACGACTTGTAGGATTTGTAATATTAACACATTAATATCCAAAGTCAATTTAACGACTTGAAGTCAAATTTAACGACTTGTAGGATAGATAACTTAGACAGCAATAGCATGTATCCCTCTCACGAGTTTATGAAATATTAAAGAGATTTAAAAGTGAGGCTATGAACTCACTAAGTCTTTGAAAAGTAATCACATTGTTATAAGATAAACGAGTATGTAAAAGAGTTTGTAACAAGCATGTATCCCCCTCGCGGGTTCATAAAACATGTAAGTGAGTAAAGGCGAGGTTATGAATCTCACTAAGTCTTTGAAAAGTAATCACATTGTTATAAGATAAACGAGTATGTAAAAGAGTTTGTAACAAGCATGTATCCCCCTCGTGGGTTCATAAAACATGTAAGTGAGTAAAGGCGAGGTTATGAATCTCACCTGATAGGTAGATGCAATAATTATTTCAGAATGAAAGCTGACGACCTTATCACAATCTTAACGGGAAAGGTTGATATAGCAAAATGATAGTAAACAGCCACGTCACGCAACCTGAGTAAATATGTCAAGTCTTAGGAAGATTGTACTTTAGAACTTTTGTTCTAAGAGTTATGAGTTTGATTGAAGAGTTTTGAATTATTGTATCACCGTTTGGGCCATCATAAGTCAGAAGTCATTTAGTAAACGTTTGAGGAACTAGGGCACTCTAAATAGTAAACCTAACAACTCAGTCAGAACGTAATACCAAGATGAAACCCCTTAATATGAAGCTCCCTAGTATTGTGATATGATATAATTAGTTT
>BQNB010170618.1:0-13659 GCA_026074375.1 Tanacetum coccineum | reverse complement strand
AGTTTTAAACGACTTTTTGGTCGTTCTTATATTATCTTGTGTTGTTGATCTAAGAAGTAACACGCCCTGGACCCTTATTCCGTTGCGACCCAATTTGGGGGTGTTACAATAAGCCATCTAACTTTAACCCTAAAAGTACCCTGGTGCTGGAGACATCATTATAAGCCATAACTTTTGAAAATCAGCAAACTAAGCTTTGAAATCTTTTGGAAACTTGTATTTAAGAAAAACTCAACTGATTGAAAAACTTTTACCAACTAGTATTGACTTTTTGTGAACAAACCAACTTAAACCAAACACCCCTTTAGGACATGACAGATTTAAGAAAAGCTTTGAAATGCAAATCCATTGATTAAAACTAGATAACCAGATAATTTCTAGTTTATAACTAACTAAATTAACCTAAATTAACAACTAAATAAGTACTAATCTAGGATTTAAGCTATTTTTGGTTTTTTTAAGGTTTATGTGACAATTATGATTTAAGCTATGAAAAGCAAAAACAGATTAACTAATATGACTAATAAGCTAGATGAAACACAAATAAGTACTAATAAGCAGTTTGAATAAGCAAATAAGCAAATCTAAGAATAACAAGCAATAAGAAAATTATTTAAGCTAGAAATTAAAGAGAAACTTACTAAGCCTCTAGCTAAACAAGAGGAACCAAATATGGCAGCTACAAGCTCCCTAGCTTATTAATAAGCTAGGGTAAAAGTCCATGGGATCTCATCCATAGCTAGATCCCCTTCCAAAAAGCTTAAATCCATTATGCAAAGGTGAATAAGACTTTTAAGCTGATTTTTTACAGGTTTAAAGTATGATTAAGGTAATTTCAGCTCAATTTCAGCTTACAGACTGAAAGAGCTTAAAATGAGCTTATTAGCTTATTGAGACAATTTGGCTTATTAAGAGAGCTTATGAATAAAAAGAAAAGAGAGCTTATAACTGACTTAAACTAAATTTCATTAAAAAGAGCTGAATTACATTACTTAAAAGAAATTACAACTGATTTAAAAATTACATTTAAAAACTATACTAGGCTAAAAATCTAGAAAGGAAAAAGAAAAAGACATCCTGTGTGTGTGATGAGAGGGTCTATTTATAGTCCGAAGCTGAACATTCTAGGCCTTTGCTTGCATCATAAATCTCTGCCATTCATTTCCCAATCATTGGAGGGCTATTGTAAGCCGTTGGATCATTTCTTGGGATCACATGGATTGCCAAGCTGGCAATCCTTGATGTGACCTTTGTGTTACTTCTGTGAGAGGCTTTAGTGCAAAACCCACACACCCTTGTGCTTTCTCCATAGCTTACGTGGCCTAGAGCTTGAGAGTGAGCTACTAAGAGCTTGAAGATGACTGATTTCTCCCTGCCTTTGTATAAGCGAGCTCTTGAATTGACCAATAGAGCCCTCAATTTCCATTTGCCCCTTGTTTTACCCTGGCTAGTGAAACGAAAGTGGAGATGAATAGTAAAAAGGCCTTCGCGCCTTTTTATAACTGAAAGGTTAAATTCAGTTGGAACTTTGGCTAATTGACACTTCTAGTCCCTCTCTTTCCTTTCTCCTTTTCTAGTTATATTAAGCTTTGGAAATATGCAAGTTTGGTCCCTGTGGTTTATAAAAAGAGAGGTGGACTAGGTTTTGGGCTTATGGTTATGGGCTTGGATCCGGGTATAGAATTTTAGAGTTTTTCAGGCCTAATAAGAGGTGAGGGGTTATTTTTGGACTTTGGTGAAACTTGGAGGGTGAAAATGGAATGTTTTTGGGTTTTGTATTTTATTGGTTGACTTTTATTGACCATGATTTGACCACTTTGACTGAGGGTTTGACTTTTCCTAGCTTTGCTTTCGGCTTTTGAATCTTTGGCTTCTTTTGTACTCTTCTGATTCCCGTGTCCGTGCTTGCCCGCTTTTGACTGTTTTCTTGTGATTTTTGATATATTCGTACCTGCACACACAAAACACAAATACAAGCATATTTTTGCCATTTTTGGTCTGTTTTGGGTTTAATTGGGTTATTTTAGGTATTAACGGATATGTGTATTTTACACTTATCAAAATTCCCCAAACTAAACGATTGCGTGTCCTCACGCAATATCACATGCCTTATAACCAAATACCTCGAAACTTCCCCAAACTAAACAGAATTTGCATTTCGAGAATTTCATGAACAATTTATCTTTTTCAAGCAACTCCAGTATTAATTTCAGGTGAACCTCATGCTCCTCTTTGGACTTTGAATAAATTAAGATGTCGTCAATAAAGACAATGACAAACTTGTCAAGATACGGCCTACATACACGGTTCATAAGGTCTATGAACACCGCGGGGGCTTTAGTTAGACCGAAAGGCATGACCGTGAATTCAAAATGTTCGTACATCGTCCTGAATGCAGTTTTGGGAATATCTTCTTCGTGTACCCTCAACTGATGATAGCCAGATCGAAGGTCTATTTTTGAAAAATACCATAACCCTTGCAACTGATCGAACAAGTCATTGATCCTAGGAAGAGGGTATCAGTTCTTGATAGTCAGCTTGTTCATCTCTCGATAGTCTATACACATGCGGAACAAACCATCCTTCTTTTGCATGAACAACACCGATGCTCCCAGGGTGAAGAACTAGGTCGTATGAAACCTTTATCTTGGAGCTCCTTAAGTTGGTTGGACAGTTCTTGCATTTCTGTAGGTTCCAAACGATAAGGTGATTTTGCAGCAGGCATAGCTCCAGGAATAAGATCTATGCGAAACTCCACTTCGCGAGATTTTGGTAAACCCGATAAATCTTCTGGAAACATGCCAGGGAATTCACGTATAACAGGGATGTCTTTGAGTTTCGGCTCGTTCACTTTCATGGTTTTAAACTGTTTTAAGTTCCCTTCGGGACGTTCTCCATGAACTCCTAAAATTTCTCTGTTGGATAACAGAATTTGGACTATTTTCTCAAAGCATACTATCTTAGTCTAAATTTTTGACAACCAATCCATTCCTACAATTACGTCGAAACTATCGTGTCCAAAAGGAATCGAGTCGATGATGAACGTATGACCCTCTAGGTCGTATGTATAACTACGAACAGTTTTATTAGTTTCTATCTTTAGACCGTTAGCTATCTCAATCTCGTAACTGAGGTTTTACAACATTAGGTTTCGCATAAATCAAAAGTAAGAGCTCGGTCGAAATAAAACTAAAATCAGCATTGCAATCGAATAATAATGGAGCAAAATGAATGTTCAAAGAAAAATACCCGTCACGACGCTCAGATCTTGCAGCATACAAGTTGCGAACTCAACTTGGCTTTCGGCTAGGCACTTGCTAATGTGGAATACAGACTCCATGCATTCTAGCCATGATCGTAGGCCAACTGCTCCTTGAGTTCTGAAGAATTCCTTAACACCATAAGACTTAAATGTATTGTAACTGCAACCTTGAGTGTTTCATATTTGGTTTGTCCTTATCCCCTTGCTTCAACTTAGGGTCGTTAGCATTTTGGTAAAGTATACCTCATAAAACTTCTCATAAGTTAAATCAATTAACGGCCTAAATTTCTAGTGAACAAAACTCGTATATGTCCTAGGTTTGTATGGTACAGATGTACCTTGATTGGTTTTAATAATTCGTTCCTGAGTTGCGCGTGTTTCCTCTTGGAGATATGGTTTTAAAAATTATCTACAACATTTATTTGAGTAATTACTTTGACCAAAGTATAATCTGAGTAGTATACTCATATATGATGCAGCTTAAAATTTAATGAAATAACATTCGTTCAAACAGAGATGTGACAAAAGTTTATATAGAGAACAAGATAAATATTCTCACATGTTTAGTTTCAAATCTTCCATAATAGTTGCCATTTAAAAATATGTCTGTGAAAAGTCCGTATTTCGTTGTAACTTACAACAAGGTTGGTTTCCCAACATAAATCATATTAAAAAGGTTTTTGACCAAAAATGTATTTCAAGTAACATAAAATATAATTTTTTTTTACATTGAAGTCGAAATAATGACTTATGAAATCTTGCTCCTAAAAATTTACAATGATGGTGGACGGGTCACAGCAACAGTAAGAGATACAAGGGGGAGAAGTTTTTTTTTTGTTAGATCTAGAATAATGCTAGTGGTATTTAAGATGGTTTGATGGTTTTAAATTTTGCATGTGGTCTCATTGGTTGATGGGGGGGTGTTGGTCGGTTTTGGTTTGATATGAGGAAGGGTTTTACTTATTTTATTTGTAAAAATACTTGTGTATTATGTTGCATAAATATAGTAAGTCAAATTGGTGTAGTTGTGTACATTCGGTAAATACGTAAAGTGTCGTAAAAACGTAACTTTTGGGATAGTTTATGATTTTGTTAAATTATGTTTTCCCATGTGTTTTGACATTATTATAATGTTATTTGAGCATATCGTTGGTCGTTAGGACCGTTAACTAGGATCGTTAGGTCAAAGGTGCGTTCGTATAACTAGGGTTCCTAGGAAAATAAGCGTTAAACGCTAAAAATAGTATGACCTCCCAAAAGTGACTCCACAAATAATTAAAAGAGTCAAAATTTCATAAGTTTGCTTTCGGTTACTAACCTCATAATTGACGAATGTAACAGTTTTCCCCCGTTAAAGGGAATTTCGTCTCGAAATTTCAGTTGCTCGTCCTAAGCCGTAGTGCTCGCAAACAGTTGCGTATATTTGCGCTTCATCTCGTCTTCTCATTCCCATGTAAATTTTTGTCCTCGTCGGGAGTTCCAACGAACTTTTACAATAGGAATCCAACTTCATTTGAGCTTCTTGACCTCACGGTCCACAATTTCAATAGGTTCTTCAACAAAACGTAGTTTGTTGTCGAACCTGATTTCTTCTAGCGATACGTGCAAGTTTACGTCGCCCAGACATTTCTTCAGGTTTGACACGTGGAACGTGTCACGAATTCCTATAAGTTCTTGTGGTAAGCACAATTAAACGATCCTACATATCTTGGTAAAAGCTTACTTCTCTTGCCAAACGTACTACGCCTTTCCAGGGCGACACTTTGAGTAGTACTTTATCACCAACACTAAACTCTAACGGCTTTCGGCGATTGTCGGCATAGCTCTTCTGGCGATCTCGTAAATCCTTCAATCTTTCCTTAATTTGAACAATATTATCGGTGGTGTCCTGGATAATTTCTGGTCCAATTAGCTTGCTTTCTCCTACTTCTGCCTAAGCTATGTGCGTTTGACATTTCCTCCTATACAATGCTTCAAATGGGGCACACTTCACGCTCGAGTGGTAACGGTTGTTGTATGAAAATTCTAATAATGGTAGATGAGTATCCCAATTTCCACCAAAATCAATTGCACAGTATCCCAATATCCTCCAAAGTAGATTGCATATGCATTAAGCGTATCTTTCCATAGTTTTAAATGGTACACCACTTTGACCATCATCTGTGGATGGTAAGCGTACTCATATCCCCAGTCGCGTTCCTATGCTTTTTTGTAGCGATTGCCAAAATTGATGAATGTGTAATCGCCTGTCACGATCATATATGATTGACAACAGAGGCACACTATGCCTTGCAACAACTCGTCATGTACAAACTTGCAAATCTTTCTAATTTGTAGTCCTCACACGGATAGCTAAGAAAATGCTCGAGATTATTTTTTTTTTAGTCATGTCGATTTAACGATGACCCAATCACGTCCAAGTCTGCGTAATGGTTCCATTCAGGATAATTTCACTATGAAGTCCATGGTGATATTCTCCCATTTCCATTCGGGAATCTCTGGCTGTTGGAGCAATCCCGAGGGTTTCTGGTGTTCTGCTTTGACTTTAGAGCAGTCAAACACTTGCTAACATACAAAGCAATATCCTTCTTCATTCTGGGCCCACCAATATAAGTCTCGTAAATCATAGTACATCTTGTCTGCGCCAGGATGTACAGAATACTTTGTGGCGTGGGCTTCATTCATGACCAAAGTTCTCAAATTGCCATAAGCTGGCACCCAAATTCGCTCAACGAAATACAATCCGCCATCTTCTTTTCTTTCAAACTGTTTGTACTAGACTTGCAACATTCTGCTGTAAGTTGTTAGTCCTTAGAAGGCTTCGCTCAAACTTCCAGAATCATAGCCTTAATCTATAGTGAATTACAAGCGTCATGAGTCTGCTCGCTGCGGTTTCATCCGTTCCTTTCTGCTCAATGCATCAGCTACTACGTTCGCTTTACCTGGGTGGTAGCGAATCTCGCAGTCATAATCGCTGAAAAGTTCTATCCATCGTCTCTGACGCATATTTAATTCTTTTTGATCGAATATGTGTTGAAGGCTTTTATGATCAGTGTAGATAACACTCTTAGTTCGTACAAATAGTGTCTCCATATTTTGAGGAGCAAATACCACTGCGCCTAACTCCAAATCATGAGTGGTGTAGTTCTTCTCAATGATTTTAAGTTTTCTGGATGCGTACGCTATCACTTTGTGGCTCTAGAACAAACTCCAATACGCACACAAAACTTAGATCATTGCTTATAGTAAATACAAAATCATCTGCACCTTCGGGAAGTGCCAGAATTAGGGCATCATACAACATGTCCTTTAATGTCTGAAAGGCGTTCTCTTGTTCATCACCCTACTCAAACTTCTTGCCTTTTTTAGTCAATAGGGTGAGGGGCTTTGCAATCTTCAAGAAATTTGCGCGATATAAAATCGCCTATAGATCCCTCCAATCCAAAGAATGACGGATCTTCTGTTGGGTCATTGGGGCTTCCCAAATCTTTACCCGCTTCAATTTTGCTGGGATCTACATGTAAAACTTCATTGATCACAACATGTCTGAGGAACGAACCTCATTGCTAGCCAAAATTCACATTTCGAGGAATTACCAAACAATTTTTCCTTTTCAAGAACTCCAATATTAGCTTTAGTAACCTTCATGCTCCTCTTTGGACTTTAAATAAATCAAGATGTTGTTAATAAATACAATGACAAACTTGTCAAGATACGGCTTACATACACGGTTCATAAGGTCCATGAATACCGCGGGAGCGTTAGTCAGACCGAAAGGCATGACCGTGAATTCAAAATGCCTGTACCTCATCCTGAAAGCAGTTTTGGGAATATCTTCTTCGCGTACTCTCAACTGATGATAGCCCTAATCGAAGGTCTATTTTTGAGAAGTCACGCGACCCTTGCAGCTGATCGAACAAGTCATCGATCCTGGGAAGAGGGTAACGTAATATTCTGATAGTTAGCTTGTTCAGCTCTTGATAGTCTATGCACATACGGAACGAATCATTCTTCTTTTTCACAAACAACACAGGAGCTCCCCATGGCGAAGAACTAGGTCTAGATGAAACCATTGCTTTGAGCACTTTAAAGATGGTTGGTAACAGTACTTGCATTTCCGTGGTGCCAACGTTAAGGTGATTTTTTGCAAACCTGCATAGCTCCAGGGATATATATTTTTTTTCTATGCGAAACTCTAGTTAGCGAGGTAGGGGTAAACCCGATAAATCTTCTGGGAACACACCAGGGAAGTTACGTACAATGGGGATGTCTTCGAGTTTTGGCTTATTCACTTTCATGGTCTTCAACAGTTTCAGGTTCCCTTCGGGATGTTCTCCATGAACTTCCAAAATCTCTCCATTAGTTAACAGGATTTGGAAAAATTTTCTCAAAACAAACTATCTTTGCCTTAATCATGAATAACCAATCCATTCCTACAGTCACGTCGAAATTAGCTATGTCCCCGAAAAGATCAAGTCGAGATAGACACGTATGACATTCAGTTCTATTCCAACATCCGCTGGACAATCTTTGTTGGTTTCTTCCTAACTTTAGACTGTAAGCAATTAAATTTTCGTAATCGGGGTATATAGCACTAGGGTATTCGAGTAAACAATGGAAGAAGTCGGTTAGAAAATAAACTTAAATAGGCATCGGAATCGAATATAACGTAAGAAAAATGATCGATGAAAAGAAAAATATAACTTCGTCATGAAGTTGGATCTTGCTAAGCTTCAGCGGTACCTATGTCAAAGGCACTATCACGTGCCTGATTCCCATTGTTCCCTTGGTCGTGATTTCCTTTGATAGTTAGCACAGGGTTTGGGTGGTTCAGACTCGTATCCGTTCTAGGTTTGTAAGATACAGATGTACAATAATTGGTGTCCAAGATTCGTTCATGTGTTGCGCGTGTTTCGTCTTGGAGACATGGTTTTAAATTTGTCCACAATATTTGTTGAGTAAGTAATTTGACCAAAGTATAGTTCGAGTACCGTGCATTTATATGATGCAACTTAAAATGAAATAACATTCTTTCAAACACAGTTGCGACGAAAGTTATATAGAGAAAAAGATAAACGTTTTCACATATATAGTTTCAAAACTTCCACAATAATTGTCATCCAAAAAGATATGTCTGCCAAAAAGTTTGTATTTCGTAGTAACTTACAACAAGGTTGGTTTCCCAACATAAATCATAATAAAAAGGTTTTTGACCAAAAATGTATTTCAAGTAACATAAAATATAAAAAAACAATTTCATTATTAATTATTATTATTATTTTAGAAAAGTTGAAGTCGAAATAATGATTTTTGAAATTTTGAGTCGTAATAAAGTTTTTTGAAAATTTGAAGTTATAAATGAACAAACACCATAAGCCGGACGAAAAGAAAATTTTATATACAAAAATATATAAATATATATAATATATATATAATATAATAAATAAATATAATATAATATATATAATATAGTATAATATCTAATAAAAAGCATTTTTCCGAATGTTGGTTGAATAATAATATTTAACGAAATTTGATGTTTACATGTGCCTTATAATACATAAGTTTTGACGCTAAACGATGTAGCCGTTGAAAAATACTAGTTCATCATGTATTTTTTTTTAAAGAAGTCTTCAAAAAGTATCTCACCTTTACATGTTTTGTTACCAAAGGACTTCTACTCCTCCAAATAAGTACCATCTCCGAAACACGAACGCTAGGACGAAACTACACAATTAACCAGTATCAAGTATAAGGTTCTCGTTCTCGTATCAATCCTTTTATCTCAAAAGGGGTCTTCTATGCGATGGTCATACACAATCCCAACCAAACAACTAAAGTAGTAACACTCCAAGGCGAGTTGCTCCGAAGGCAACTAATGACGTAATCCCATCTCACGAAAAACAACGTCCCCTTCAAGAACGAAACGTTTTTAAGTAAACAGGTTTTTCCACGATAAAAAACGAGGTCAATACACATAGAGGATGAGAAATAGATCATTTGCAATACGCAACGGTAGGTCATATACCCTATTAAATCCAGAATTGGCGTGGGGAAAAAACAGTTTGTGTCATATTAGATCGAAATATGGATGAGGTAAAAGTACGCTTAGAAACATAGCGTAATAATAATAGCATAGAAATACTATGAGTGTAGAAAGTATTCAAATCACCTCATCCAAGCCTCGCCCATCCTCGAGTGAATTCTTCAAAGGCCTTAAGCCAAGTAGCAACAAACACTTGAATCTTGATTACAACTCATCAAGAACAAGAACTTTCCATGACTTAAGTTAAGAAGTTGGCAAAAGGCTCCATGTTTATGAAATATATACTCAACTATAGGGTCGCATCAGAAATAAAATCTTGAATCACTGAACAACGGTGTTTGCGATCAAGCCTCCGCTCACATTCCGCATGCAAAAATGGTTATGCATAATAATATATCAAAATACGAGGAGACGGGCCGAAAATATAGGTCGACATAGCTCTAAGCTAATAGCGCAAAGAACGAACATTTCTCATGTCAGTAGTCATTGTGATGTTTCACGTTTGCTCACCTCGGCTCTGACATCGTGAATCTATCGGACGAGTCCTCCATCAGATCTTAAGCAGTGGTACGGATAAAAGGTTTAGATAGTGTACGTCATGACTCACTCGCAAGAATTGTAACGGTGAGAAAGACGTCTATGGACAAACTGTGACAGTAACGGTGTCCATAATTAACAAGGTGCTTAAGATAGTGTAACACTATACAACGACCTTAACCGATGTGAAATCAAACTTAAAATCATGAATAGGTTTAATCAAAAAAACATGATGTATTTAAGCCGCAAATAGTGTACATCTAAAAAAGTCGCCGTGTATAGTGCAAACATAATCCCTAGTATGCTTTTCATGACCAAAGTGGAAAGTCGGCTATTTTTGAACCAGTTTAAAATAAAGACATACCTAGTGTTGCATGATAACTCTCTAATTAGACAAAGTTGAGAGGTCTAATGATGCAACCACTCGGACTAGTCGACTCGTTTCATGTTCAGTATTTTTAGAAAAGAAAATCATTTTGGTTATAATTTAGATTTTTATTTTGAAAAAACCGGCGTTCTCTATAACCTTAGGCTCTGATTACCAATTTGTCCCACCCTACCAAAGCGAAACCGCGAGGTGTAACATATTAATAAACATCACTCAAGATGAAAGATAAAAACACCATACATGCTAGACAAAAGTAAAGTTATCTGAGTTATAACAACTTTAAGAAACAAGTTTGAAAGTATAAAAGACAACATAAATTGTTTTCATCCGAACATGGATATTTCAAAAGACATGATCCTCGAAATTTGGTAGACATCTTGATAACGAGTGAAATACAAAGTACTAAGTTTCCACATTAGGAACATCACCTGAAAAGCATGATAAAAAATGGTAAACTATTAAATATAGTTGGTGAGCTCACAGGAATAGGTACCCAAAGTAGTTTAATAAAAGGGTAGATGTCCAATAATAGTAATCCAAACCGATGTTAGTTGCCAAAAAGTAGAGAGTCCAAATATGACTCATGCTTCCAAAGAAAGTTCCCGTTACTCTAAGTAACGTATCACAAATCAATGTATATGTATGCTATAGTGTTTATGTGAGGCACTACTTAAACGCATTTAGCCTCCTAGTTCCAAATCATAACACAATTAGTGTAACAATCCCACACTAGAAACAAGTTGCAAGTTCGACAAGTGTCATAACACAAGTCTTATGTTCTAATACTATGCACCCCATTTATGATGGGAGTGAGGAGGGATAATCTCCTAATAGCGCTATCCATAAGTACTAACTTCTCAATCATGTTAAGGGAGATATAGTGAGCTAAAAGTAGTGGCGGGTTCCAAGCATACAACAACAAACATATCAAGTTCAAGTTCAACACGTTTTCCAAGTTTAAATCAAGTTCAAGTATGCTCGAAAGTTTAACACTTAAAAGTTCGAGCATAGCAATTTTATAATACATAAAAAAATTAAAAACACATCATGCTTTCCCACCCAAATCAATCTAAAACGGAAATAAAAAAGAGGGTGCGAGAGCAATACCCTCACTAAAAAGTTATAATGATAATAGGACTTCTCGGCAAACTACACTAAGTAGGCAACCTCTTACTCGCAACCTATGGCAAGTAAATATACCTAATTAGATCCTATACGATATGCTCGGACAATATTAAGGTTCATTTGTTAAGTCTTGTGTTCACATTCGTTTCAAAAGACACTTTTATCACAAAGCACAATTTCTACTAATTTGGCCTAAATTTCCCGTCACTTTAAGCATTTATTTAACCAAGTTAACCAAAGTTTCTGGTCAAGCTATTGCTCCAGATCAAAATTCCATGTTTTACGTGTGTCCATGAATTTTCCTAAAATTTATTAAGGACTTATACCCAACCATTTATACCCGACTCTAAAAATAGCGAAATCTAGACATATAAAAGTATTTTAATGATCAGAGGGTCTAAATCAAGGTTATATGAGTTAGGCCAATGGGAGACTCTAAATAACCCTTACAAGTGTCTCCCATATCAGTTTCAATGATAGATTCATCGTGGTTTATGATTTATGGTCATTTTAGTACAAGGGTTGAAAAGAGATTTTCGGGCAGATTTGACACCTTTCACCATTTTGCAACTTTCACTAACCAAACCACCTCATATTTTTACAAAGCTTACAATTATGGAAACTAGACTCAAAGTACTTGATTTTAGGCTCTGGAATCATGTCAAAACATTTATTTATCATCAACTTATGCTCCAATCAATATGACACAAAAATAAAGTTGAGGGCTGATTGAAATTTCCCTTTGACTAAACAAGTCAAACCACTAACCCAAAATGCAAAAACGACCCAATCAACTCCCACAATCATATTATACAAGTCTTAACATCATTTTAATCTAAAAATCTAAGTGGGTTCATAGATCAAAAAGCTCTTTTACACAAAAACTTACAAGATGTATCATAACTTTTGTACAGAAAGTATATGGGTCTCAAAATATATTTATTGTCAAAAATATGTGAAATAGCTGCATATTTGAGATTGTTCTTATCGAAGGTCTAAAAGGTTTAAATCGTCATGTAATACATTTTTTTTAAGTACTAATCTAAAATTTTTGGTTGTCGCTAGTATTTCAAGCTACTAAGTGAGTTTTTTTTAATGGAAGTGTTGTTTTGTTTCCTATCAAAGATTTGAACCTACAAATTTTAATATTAAGGTTGGAATTGTACAACGTCATAGGTTAAAGGGGTTAAAATATCACTTTGTGTATAGAAAAATGCATTTTGGTAGGGCTACATATAAACACAACACATTATTATTCTTTGGGTCGTCTTCCTCATATAATATAGCTTCATCAGCTCATAATATAGCTTCTCCATCATAAACACCACCAAATTTGATGCCCCTGGTTTGTTGATGCCCTTGGGCCGTCGCAGTTCTTCCAAATTCTTGCAAAAACAATCACATAAGAACTAATGGAAATCAAGGTTTGGAGATGTTTTGTATTGTAGTTTGTTGAATAGTTATCTATTTGTATCAAGGTTTTAAGCATGTCTAATCCTTGTTTGCTTCGGATGTAATCCTTATTAATTAATAAAGTTTACCTTTTCAAAAAAAATAAAAAATTTAGAGTCTTATTCCGTGAAGAAAAGATTATCGTATCCGCAACAAACTCAATTTGTTTTTCACATATATAAGAAATATGTGATGCTTTAAATATGTTAGGTGTAATTCATCGACATCTTACATCTTACCTATAACCTTTAACAAAGGATTAGCCAAAATGAACATTGATGTGTAGAGGGTCGACTTAACAATAAAACGAGTAAAGCAAACATTTTAGCCCCTAATTTTTACAGTAGAGAATTCTGCATGTATACATGTCAATAGTTATTAGTTAATAGAAAGTACGGAAAATATAACGTACGGAAAATAGAATAATAGTAAAGTACAGTTTTGTTTTGAAATCATGTGAAAGTGAACATCAAAATGTAGAGACAAATTAATATCAATCTCTGAATGTGCAGAATCTATGGATCCAAATGCCAGAATAATAATCCCTAACCCACGTGATTAGTATTTAGAAGATAAATGACCTCATATATGTCTTGTTGAAAACCAATCTCTTACTATTTTATAGAGGTAATTGCAAATATCCTCCTTGTGGTTTGCCCAGATTGCATGATTACTCCCTAGAATTTCAAAAGTGCAGGCGGCCTCTTTGTGGGCAAACTTTGGTTGCAACTTTCCTCCCTGACCACTAACGTTGTTAGTTTATGCCAGTTATCCCCTTTTTGTAGAGGGTAATTTAGTCTTTTTATTCGTTGTGTTACTTGACTAATCCTGTACTATATTTGTACTTGC
>BQNB010170617.1:0-13659 GCA_026074375.1 Tanacetum coccineum | reverse complement strand
GTTAACACATTCTTAATCTATAATTTTCGTTTCGTACTTATAGGCATTACAATTGATGTCTATAAAGTTTGTACATGTTGTATATTTAATTACGTGTTAGGGTTCTATAATTAATTACATTCTACTATTAATCGTAAGTTATGTATCGCAACTGGACAATGAAATGTTACTATTATCAAAATATGAGAAATTAACAAACTTTGTTTCAGTTTTACATATAATATTTTATGATTATATCATACAAAAAAATTGCTATTCATGAAGTGATATGAGGTGGGCAGATAAGTATGGTGGGGGGGGGGCGGGGGGGGGGGGGTTGGGGGGGGGGGGGGGTTGGGGGGTTGGTAAGTTGAGTGTGATGTTAAAACTTGGTACGTCCGTTGTAGAGAAAAGTGGTAACTACAGAAGAACAAAATTATGTAAGGAATGGTGTAAATGTGTAATGGTGTTGACTTATTCGAGAAGTAGGCAGCCCCCATCAAACTTTCAATTACATTACTTTATTCTTTATGATCTATGACTTTATTCTTTAAAAAACGTTATTGATTTAATGACCTGCTTCATCATTGTTTTTTTTAGTATGGACCATGGTAATTTTTTTATATAAAATCCTTGTCGAGTTGATGTAGCGGGTGATTAAAAGTGAAACTGTATTTTGTAAAGTGAAACTGTATTTTGTAATGTTAGTTTTTGGGTTAAAGTTATAAATTATTAACGAACTTTTAAATTTGTAGCGAATTAGATAATAAACCTTTTTATCACACCTTTAGAAAACTTCTTGTGTTGTGTAAAAGTTAGAAATGTGGCCTTATGACCAAACACGTCATATCCATGTCATTTTTATTTACGTAATTAGTTACTCGTATATTAAAAGAATTTTAAAGAGACAAATAACTTGTGCTCGAGGTTTCAAATATTGACATCTCATGGCCGTGCCAAAAACACTACCCAGTAATGTTACATAAACAACCTAAAGATACACAATTTGGACCCACTACAGGTCCCATCCAGAAACATAAAGCGTGTTCTCTTGTGAAGTAGAAATGTCGGCATGAGTTGCTCCACATATATCAAAACCAAATAAAACTTCATTTTAGCATTATTTTTCAAATAATCTCACCACAGTAAAAAAACTTAATAAAACCTCGTAACTTTTTTTAGCATTCTTATTTTTCTCAAATAATCTCACCACAGTAAAAAAAGTTAATAAAACCTCACACTTTACCTATTAAATAAATCCTCGATTAGTGACCAAGAAAATGAATCAATTTCAATAATAACTCGTTGTAATCTGCGTAATGTGATGCAATTGTAATCTGAAATCTTACACAACTTCACTCAACACGCTACTAGACTGAAAACCCCCGATCTGAGCCATTGATCCACCGTCGTAAACCACCATGAGTCGAGCTATAAAACCGTCATCATCATCATTAAGAAGACCTACGTTTATTCACCTTATATGTGCTGCAACTACTTTTTCTCTACTTGTTTTCTTAATTCAATCTTATTTCTACACTGGTAACTTTATTCCTTTCATTACTACTTTTCTCACTAACCTTGTTTTTTCACCTATTAATTATATATGCATTTGTGTTAGGTACTCGAAATAAATCACTTAATGTAGAAGATGTACGGATCTTATCTGATTTTCAATCCGATGTTCACCAATGCGTGGTAAGCTATTTCGTTACTTTCGCCTAATATATTTCGGCTTATATTTTATAAGCTCATTTTGAAATTTGTGAGCTTATATAATAAACTTATATAAGCCCATAACTCCCAAAATAAACCAAAAAATTGGTCTTATAAGCTGAAAACAGATAAACTCATAAGCCCATAAATAACCTTAAACAAACACCCCCTGTTGCTCATTTTGTGGTTGTTTTCGAACATAGTTAACCTCTGGCTCCATTTTCCATATGTAGTTAAATTTTAAGTAATGCACACATACCTCTAATAACATAGTTTAGTTGCGAATGTGGTCTTTATATGTTGGTTGCCTTAAACTATATGGGGTTATAATTGAAGTACAGTATAATGTTGTTAGGGAAATTGTTTGACAATGTGAGTGTCGTGTAGGCAAACAGAGGATTTGGACTTACGGCACATACTGTTGATCATTGCAAGCTGGTTCTTAAGTTTCCTGAAGGGAACTAATTGCAATCATGGGGTATGTCGGATCAATTCCATTTATTACTTAAGCGTTGGTCTCGTGATATTCTTTGCTGATTGTGAATTTGGGTTTACTTGAATTAAACCCGCATTTTAAGACTTATGAGCCTGGGTTAGAGTATACGTATGATATATATGTGAAGCGGTTCTACTGTTGGGCAAGGTTTATTCCTTTATTCTGTTGATCATATGTTTTCTCTCTATGCTTATTTTAAAATGTGTTCCTATGTCTGAAATGCACTTTGTACAGTACCCAATATGACCACCAGTTTTGACCGAAGGAATATTTAGATGCACGGACCCCGATTGGCCTGGATGGTCTATGCAGCAAAAAAAGAAAAGATTTAAGCACGAAACTGTATGCTCTTTTCCAATAACCAGAGTAATTTTAAATTGTTCTGTTTCAAGCTCACTGTCATTAGGTAGTTCGCATCAATGGATTTGTATAATTTGTTTTTCACCTTTTTATTCGGTTTTCCGTAGAGGTGACAAAGGATTGCAGCAACCGGACACTTTGTGAGGAGCACCTTAATCCAATTTTGCCAGCCAGTCCACCATTTCACCCTCGCCAGTTTCGGAAATGTGCTGTTGTTGGGAACTCTGGTGATCTGCTTAAGACTGAATTTGGTGAAGAAATTGATAGTCATGATGCAGTTATAAGGGACAATGAGGCGCCTGTCAATGAGGTAAACTATTCACCACAAAGGTTTCTGCAAGCCTTTATTAGGATATTTAGCTGATATTTCGAATTCCTTATATCTATGTTGATGGAGTTTGACCCCCCTGATTATTCATTGTCTTGCTGAAATATGCTAAATATTGTTGTCTTTCTGAAGAGGAATTTTCGGTAGGAGTTTAGGGGAACTTGCTAAGAAAATGGTCCCCATTCTCAAAGGATCATGTACATATTCTTTGCAAGGACAAATTATCGTAGGAGAACACACTAGCCTCAGATCAAATTATATGTGCACTCTTTGAAAGTGAGGTTTGGATATATGGAGTTACTGAATTTTGTATATGATATAAAGTGCTTAAAGCACTAAGTAGTATCCAGCAAGTGTTGTGTTACCCAGCTACCTTAAGATAATTCTTCACAAGCATTTAGGTATACTAGTTCTATGTACTCTCTATTACATTTAACAAAGTGTGCTATGTTTGTTTCCGTTCCTTTGTTAGTAGAAAGTTGTGTCACATGCTCTTATTTTCACCCTTAAACCACAGCTTCTCGTGAGACTTTAGATGAATAGAGGGAAGAAAGCGATAAAAGGGAAAATAGTAGTTTACAGACGATGTATGTCTTAAAAGCTATTGATATGTGTTAGTCTCTAAATTTCTTTCTCTGGCAGATGATGAGGTGCTTGTTATTAAAAGTGTGACTCACAGAGACTTCAACAAGATGATTGATGTAAGTAACATTATGCTGATATATTATAATGTTTGTCATCTTCCTTGCTTCAATTTCTTTGTAGCAGTGTTGATTATAATAAAGCTGCTATCTGATGTATATTAGTTGAATTCATTTTATAAGTTCAGAATTGGGGGAACATGGTAGAGGGTTAGTACCATCTTCCCGGATCATTTTTCTAGACTGTGTTTACATTTTTCCAGTTTAACAACTTTTTAAACATATAAAAAATACGCCTTTAAAATGTGTAATTATATCTGCCCTGTTGGAATGTAATCTCTACAAATTTCTGATAAGAACCTATTCACCAAGATCCGTGAATGCTCTGCAAAGTAGGATTATATTTATTACAAAACCGAAAAAAGCATAATAAAGGGGGGGCAATTATTTTGGAAAGGAGTAAATTCATGTTCATAATATTAATAGACAAATGAACTTGGTCTTTTATATATGTGCAGCTTAGAGGTAGATAACCACAAACCTAAGCTCTCCGTACTTTGCTTTTTCATAATAAGTTTTGTAGAATGACTGATATTAATTTCTGGAGTGTTGGATGCTCCCTTCGGTAATAGATAGCAATAAAATTATTTGGTCAGTTTATATGCAACACAATGTATTCTTTTCCATTGCATCAAGTTTAAAGAGCTTGCATGGTACATTTATTAGTATCAACAACATAATATACAGCTAACTAATTCGTATGGTGAAGTTGATTACTGACCCTTATAAACACTGTTAGCAGTACTTGCTTAAATGCTTAAAGGAACTTTATTTAGGAAACGGTCCTGGTTTGAGGATAATATTATTGCTAGTCTGGGTTTCTTTTATTAATAGCAAGCATAACAAATTATCTCCTTTCGGACGATTCCGAATCCAGTCTATCTCTTCCAAAGTATTGTATTACGCAGAGGTGCTAAAGGAACCGGGATGAAGTCAGTTGAGCTGGCACTTTCTATGTGTGATATTGTTGATATTAATGGTTTCACTGTTGATCCTGGCTACACCGAATGGTCAGTTTACCCTCTCTTTCTATCTGATTAATTTAATCATGACATGAGAGAAAATGGTGTCACATGCAGAATCATACGACTACACACATCCATGTCATGTTTTCATTTCTGCTATAAAAAGGCTTGTAATCACTATTCTCACTTTTGGTTTGGTTCTGGTAATTTTTAAAGTTCCTATAGGACCAGTACTTCTCTAAACCAAGAAAAGGTCACAATGCACTTAAGGAAGGGCGTACTACCAACTCCTAGAATGCCTTGGCGTAAGTAAAGATTTCCCTATTAACGTATTGTATTTATTAAACTCCTCCCATCACATATTAGTTGCAACATTTTCTTATTGTTATGAATTCTGAACTGAAACAACCTAACTATTCGCATATATATATGCTCACCAAATATAAAAATAACTTTTGTGTCCACCTCTAACTCACCCACCACAAAGGCCATTCTAATTTGAAAAGCATGAAAGACATTACTCCCTTCGCACTGCTGTGATATATTAAGCAATGCACAATAAAATTACCTACGTTGGGGTGTTTGGGTGTGCCCTTTGAAAGTAATTATGGGATATTGAATAGCTAGATAATCAACCGTAGTAAATGGACTATAGAAGATAGTGTTTAGATGCTATTTTGCTGTTTCAAGCTGTAACAATAACATAATCATCAGATGTTTAAGTGTTTGCCAAATTCAAGTGTCTGTCAAGAGGTAAAAAGACAAAAAATAAACGCAAAAATTTGAAAAAAGAGACGGGGAGTTTGTGAAATGGGGGTAATTAGAGCGGGGTAATTCGGTATTTCTTATTTGCCCTTACATAATCAGATTCATGTTCGTTACTAGCATGATGAATGTAAAAGTATATGGTTTATCAAACATGGTCAAACTGATTATTATGTAAAGTCTCAGTTATCAATTTTTTTTTGGGTAAAAGGACTCTCACCCAGGTTAAAATAACACAGTTATCAATTAATCAAATCTATAACGTTCCATACTCCATAATAATATGTGAAAAAAATTTATATTGTTTCACCTGTTGACTAATGTGAGGAGTCATATTTTACACGCATTTTGTTAACTCAGGTATAAGTAATAAATCATATTTCAGGTAATTAGGATACACTCTCCTATGAGAGCAAAAAGGGCGCAAGATTGGTCTGATGTGCCAAGTCGCGAGAAGATAAGCATGGAAGCTATGCAGCTGCGACACGAACTGAAGGAGAAGTTTCATGAGGGTGAGTGAATATGATACAAGTAGGAACAATTTGGCAACTGTAAGGTGTGTGGGAATAAATGCGGGTCCCTACGTAGTGGGCCCGTATCGGGGGCGTAGAGACATAGTAGTAAATGGTAGGAATTAAATTACAGGTAAAGGGGAATCTTATGCTGTTAAGAGTCTCAGAAAAAGAAGCACAGGAAACACTATAAAACAGATGGAAGGTGTGTACTAGTTATAAAATGGTGTGCATAAATTAGATGATATGGTGTGTGTGAGGAACTTCCCTTAGATTCTGAAGCATAGGTGTGAAAAACTGTTTCTGGATGCCCTTTGGCGTTGTATTTTTGTATGCGTACACTGGCGAATACTGGCCAACCTAACTTATTGGATGTAATTTCTGCTCTCCCACTAGTGCAAATTTCAAGGTGAAGCGAAAAAAAGATTCTTCGGCGACCAGCTGGTCAGCAGGTCGTTAGTTTCAAGATGTGTGGGAAAAATGAGCACAGAAAGATGGGATTTCGAGGAGAGGTAATTGCTGTAGTTGTTCTAGTACCACAATGATAAGTCACTTTTGAATGTAATTTAGGAGTTTACAGAAGTAATATGTTAAATCATCTTCATTTTTTAATTCAATATAGGTTGGATTGTGATTTGTCAATTAGCAATGGCACCCAAAATTAGTTTATACATCAACACAAATTAACCAAAGTTCTAGCTCAATCTCAATAACACTTCATATTGTAACCCCACCGCTTTCGTTTAGAGAATGATTCAAGTTCATTTCAAAACTTCACATAGCTAATCATAAAAGGTGTTTTTGCTAGTTAAATCAAGACCTCTAATTAGCTTATATACATAATAACCTTCCCTTTATTTTATTCCAAAGCTCAAACTTGATTAGGGTTAAAAACAAACCCAGCCTCAAATTACATATGAAAGCCTACATTTTATAATTCTCATAGGCTTGAGCTCGTTTCCAGCTTTAAACGAATCACTCCCAAACAGTTCGGGTGATGAACTGTTACTAGTTTTTGTTTCGGCTTATGGTTTATTTGCATATGAGCTTATGTTTTATAAACTCATTTTTGTGGCTTATTCTGAAACTTTTCGGCTTACGTGAGCACGTCATAAGCTCAAATTCAAATAAGGCATAAGCCATATAGGGGATGTTTGTTTAAGCTTATATAGCGGGATTATGGCTTATTTGGTAATCGGCTTATGTTTCATAAGCTCTAATTTTCCGGCTTATTTTGAAACTTTTCAAGCTTATTTAAGTTTCATTGTCATAATAAGCTCATATAAGCCGAAAATTTTAAAATATATCGCACAAAAAAGTGGTCCTTTGAAAAAAAAAAAAAGCTGGAATAAGGACATAAGCCTTAAGCTCGCTATCTAGCAAAACAAAACACCCCCAATAAGCTAAAACAAAACCCCTGTTTTCAAACAGGACAAATCAATAATCTGAAGTTGATAAACTTGATGAAAAAAAAAACTGATAAAATAGGAATTCATATCTAAATTCAGTGCTAACATAACTGTAACCAAAACTTAACCACATTTTCCAATTCAATATCGAATATAACTCAAATTAAACAAAAACAAACACATCTTAAACAAGAAACTGATAATCATAAAAACTTATAACTACTACTACTTCTTAGCAACAACACTCTCGGGAACCTTCTTCAGCAATTCCTTTTCTCGAATTTCGCAATCTTCATCAACGTCTTCGGATTACTTATAACCTGCAGCTTCATACCCGATTTCATCACATTTTCCTTCTTATCTTCTCCCTTCTCCTTCCTTCTTTATTCCTTTATCAATTATTATTATTCCTAATTCCTACTTCGCTCCGTAATCTCTCTTAACGACTTTCTTAAATCTCCTTATCTTTTTCGACCGTCTTCGGGTGTGTTGAACTTTTTCAATCACTCTCACCGCCGATGAGCGTTGTGCGTTGTCGGTTGCTTCCATTTGCGTCCCGACACTTTTCCGGCGATTATTCCGTCGTAACTCGGAGCGCCGTAGATCGGTTTGTTAGGTTGTTCGGTTGATGAGATGGCTTGGCGTTTGGAAGATGGTTGTTGTGTGATGACGTCATCTTCTTCGATGTCCATGTTTGGGTTCATGATGAGGTCTTGTTGGTGTTGTTGTTCGGCGCGTTTGCGTTTGAAGGTTTTACCGCCGAAGCCTTCGTCTAAGTTGCGGAAATCGATTGTGCAGGCCATTGTGATAGTCGATGGAGGCGGTGTGGTGAATGGTAACCCTAGAAAGTGTGGGTGATGGTTTTTATAGGTTTTTATTTATATTGTTTTGGCATAAATGGTCCTTGTGTAAATACGAGGAGGGGATATATGAAATTGCCTAAAAAACACGAATCTAATTGTAAAATTTGAAACCCGAAATAATTGGGTCGGGATGAAGCATGCTTAACGGGTTACGCAGCAGGTTTGGGGCTTAAACGGGAATATTAACCAGATTGGGACGAAAGCGAGGAATAAAATCCCAAACCCTCCCCGTCCGAATAATATATATACATATACAAATATTTCTATATTCATATACTATTATGTTAAAATTCACGTAATGAAAAAACATTTCTCTATTTTAAGTTTTTCTTATCTTTCTAAGATTGCGAAATTGTGATCATAAAAAGTTGTTAAATGTCGTATTTTTAAGTTTTAATTTATGGCGTCGTAATTAATCAGTATTTATGTATAAATGATCGTTTAAAACTTAATAAATTTGTTGGTAATTGATTATTAATTGGTTTTTAATTCTTTAAGTTATTACTAAAGGTTTAAAAATAATAATAAATGTGAAATGGTGGAGATTTGGTCGAGAATTGCGCCCAAAAAAGACACCCCGATAAGATCCCATATTAGTACTGGACAAGTTTGGGGGAGCATCGCGCCCCAACAAGGAGCCCTGATTAAATCCCCGATGGGATCGGGCGGGTTTGGGAATGACATTGATAATCGGGTTTGGAGATGGAGATGGCCGCCCCTCCCCGTTGCCATCCCTATCTATGAGGTTTAACTCTTAAACTAGACTACTTAGGTTTTTGGATTTTTATTTGCTAAAGTTAGATGTTGTTTGAATTTGACTTAATTAACTTAATATGAAAAAGTACATAAACTGTAAAGGAGTTTATTGTTATATGAAAATTGTTTGTGTATAGCTTAATAAAAAAACATTACTAAAAATATAAAGTGATATAACTGAGAATGTTTGTTATTTTACTGTCTTATTTTAAACCGAACTTTTTAATTACAAAATTTAAACAAAGTAAAGTCACCTAATATCTCACACAACAAAAGCCATTTCACATTACTTGAGATATTAGTGAGTCACAACTTTTTAACATTGATAGGCCACACATACACATATACCATCAACGCAAATGCATTTGATTGATCATTTGGGTATTTTTCTTTTTTATACGTTTTTTTTCTGATCTACAATATATATCTGCGGGAGAAGAAGTAATTTGAGTTTTCAATAAATAAAAATTGGTAATCAAATATATATATTAAAGTCTGCAAAAGTGAAGTGGAAAAAAATTCGATTTTACCTCTTATGTATGAAACAAGTTTTTTTTGAAACCCGCGTTTCGCTGCGGCGTGTTTTGTGTATCGTGTTCTTTATTATAGAGGTTTCTTTGTTGTTCGGTAGAAGAAGCTACGAGCTACGTTTTTTGGTTGCTGTGTGTTGTGTTGTATGTGTTAGTGTGTGTGAGATGCGTTTTTTGTAGACCATTTTTTATTTAGCGAAATACAGCTAAGATACATATAATATAAAAAAAATTGTAAAACACCCTAAAAACATGGATTCACATAACAAATATATTTCATTCAGGAATCAAATTATTATAAAACATCTTAGGGTGATCAGTATAAGTAAAACCCCAAAAAATTTTTTAATTTCACCCATTAGCAAAATAAAACTCTATTTTGTTAAACGGTTGGTTGTATTAAATGTATATATTATTGATATTTGCAAAGTGTGTGCGCATTTCCTAAAATGAGATCCATAAAAATATTAATAGAATGCTCATGGAAAGGTATACAATTTAATTCTTTTGTTGTTTCGTCAAACTCTCATTCAGGCCTCTTAATTTTTAAAGCACTCATACAAAACAGAGGTAAGGAAAAGGGAAGAAAATAACAGGTGATATAGGCTTATAGCGTGCTAAGCCTTTGCAGACTACTAATAGATGAGTGATTCTACTAATAGCAGAGGCTCATATTTTCTTGGAAACAAAAGTGGCTTAACTGTGATCCAAGTATGAAAACATTTAACTACCCCACATACCAATCACAGTAATAGATAGTAACAAATTCTATTGGTAAAAAAAGTACACCAATACTTTATATCCTGTACTTCTCTCTGTTTAAACTCTTTAGCAAAGCCACAACTTAAACTAAAAATCAAAATCACATTGCACAAAAAACAGAATCCTCAAACAACAACCTGGATGTAAGACCTTTAGCTGTATCCACTCCATTTACAGAATATAAAATTGAACATTTGCCGTTGTAAATATAAAGTAGTACACATGTTTGAGTTTGTACCGGATACAAAATAAGTACATGTCTACGAACTATGAGGCACCCTCATCTCCTTCGGTTGTCGGTCTCGAACCAACAAATAACTTGAACTGTGCTTGCTGCAACCTCCACATATATTAAAATGACCATGTCTACACTTGCAAGCAATGCACCTTTTTCGGTTGTCGGTCTCGAACTATGACCATGCTGCAACCTCCACATATATTGAATTTCCCGTCTTAATCAGAACATGCTCTCTTCCCTCAGTTGCGCCCGTTACTTCCCAGGTGTATACTTTAAATGATACACTTAACACTCAGTAATCCTACAATACACTATATCCTCAACATCATGCCTTGCTAAATAATAAATAAAGAGATAAACAATGCTGCAGTCCATTACTAAATTAGCTATCATGTATTAAAACAAAATAATATCAAGACCAGTAGATGATGATGCATCCTCAAAATCATATAAAGAACATGTAAATTATAATAAAAACAAAGCTAATAAATATAACGATGTATACTGATATGCCTTAACTATACAGTCATTTATATATCATTTAACAGATAATAAATAAAAAATGCGGAAAAGATAAATATTAGGTTAACTTTAGCACAAAATCTCAAACATTCAATAAAGATCGTATTGTTACCTGTAAAAGGCAACGATAGATAAAGCATCAGTAACTCAAGCTGAATCATTCTTGCTGCGTCACCTAATCAACTTGCCCCCTTGACACATGGTGTCACTGTACCATGGTTCGGTTCCCAGAAAGCAACAAATCCAACATTAAGTCTTAAAGACTATTATTGCACTAAATTCCTTCGCAAAGAAAAAAGATTCATGTGGAAATAGAGCTGGGATTTTGTATCTTTAGTCACTATAAACTTAGGCATGTCAATGGAAGATTAAATCAATTATTGCAGGTTACTTGTATCCGTTAAATATGGTTAAAAAGCATTAAGAAGCTATAGGCTTGGTTTGTTTATAACATCTACATGAACTGCCGTAACATATCAGAAAGCAATATTAATCGTACATAACAAAAGAATCAAGTACACCTGAAAGTTGATATTCCTCTTGGAGGTGAGAATTACTATCAGGTATTAGCACCATAACATGAAACAACATCAAGCCCACTAACCAAGTTTACCCAAACAACATCTAATCATATGTAACCTAATTCACAAACCACAAAATTAATGAAATAACGTATAAAAAAGTAAATACCTCTATTTACCGTCGGTAAGTTTCCATTTCAAATGGTACTGTTATAACCTCCTTGACCAAGTGAATTGGCTATGCAAGTTCCCGTGTGAACCATCAGTCCTTCGTTCCGACACTTAGACAAATTCCATCACAAACCCTTCTTTCGGCCGATAGCTGCATTGATTTGAACGATAATCCCACTAACCTTGCGCCACAGCATTACTACGATCCACATGTTCATGCTGACACAGTGCATTGGCTGGCCCTCACCAATAAACGATGGTCTAGCTAATCATTTATCGAACGCTTTCTAACATGGAATCTTTTTTTTGAGAGAATCTATATTCAGAAGTGAGATGGAATTAATAAATATGGACCAAATAACCCATATGGGCAAGAATTACTAATGATGTAAACAGTTAACTTACGCTTTAAGCCAGTGTTGCAAGGAAAGCTTTTAAGGCTTTACTATTGTTTGATAAACATTTTCTAACCTTGGTAGCCCTTGTTTCTATTGACCTTTACTTTTTAATGTATTATTACTTGAACATTGTTCTTCTTACTCTTATTCCATGTGTCCACGGGCTTGCCCTGATTTCCAGCAGACCTATCATGTGGCTTCGTTACACCAATCATTTTAGGGCCCAATTCTAAAGTTTTCTAAAAGGTGAGTTTATAGTCCCCACTTTTACACCTTTTCAATCATTTATCAAATCTCGGGGATGAGATCATGTTTGTTTTCAACTTGGATGCAAGTACATTTTAAATTCAAATATTACGAGTTTGCCTAAGTAGCCATAACCCACTATGCCCATTATCATGAACTGTTAATTGCATAGATGTAATTGTAAATTGCATTATGCGAGCGTGAATGTTATGAATAGATCTATTTGGGATTAACATCCCCGTTCGGGCAAGTAGCGCTTGCTGGTTTACCGGTTGGCCGGAAACGACGAACGTATACCATTTGGATTCATGGATGTTACGGGTTGAACATCTACATTGGGCAAAGTCATTTATGTGTATTTTAAATACATACATTGTTTAGCTTCGGTGTCATGAGCTTAGTGCATTTCGTAATACATTTTTGTGATATTGTATTTGTTGCTCTATTACAGGAAAAATCTTGCTATCCGCTTCATTAAATTCATAAACCTATAAATTCACCAACATTATTGTTGACAGTTTAAACATGTTTTCTCAGGGCAATAAGGTACAAGTCCCGGATACATTGGCTGGTCGTCATTTGAAGTCACATTGTCATAAAGATTTGCATGCATTACATTTTGGAACATTGTTATGTTGTGAAATCTTTATTTTCCCAAGATAAACAAGTTAAGCCCATGAGCTTTTTGTAACGAACCATTTATAAAATCCAATGTATTAGTTTTAAACGATCTTTAAAATGGTCGTTCTCATATCTTATGCTATTGATCTATGAAGTAATACCCTTGGAACATCTTATTCCGCTGCGACCCATTTTGAGGGTGTTACACAAAACACCCCCTAAGTGAAGAGAAAGGTGTAAAATTCCCAACCACATTCATTTCTTTTATCTGAGCGGGCTTTTATCCCCCACTAACAACCTTAGCTATCGCAATACTTTGATCGAGTTCATAAGGACCAAAAAGAATCCAAACGCGAGTTCATCTACCAGCAAAAAAAATGGGTCAGAAAATCTTTGAAAGTTAATCGGCAAAAAGAAGCTGCAATTGAAGACGTTGAAAATTTTAACTAAATGACTTGATTGAATTCCTAAAACACCACAAATACAAAAAACCTTCAAGAAAACTGTAACGCCCCGACCCTAAAGGGTAGAAGTATTACAAATATGGTATGACATCAAAGGCATACATAATCATAACACAAGCATAAACAGCGGAAGTCTCAAATAAATAACCAAAGGAAAATAAGTCAACATGACTTAAGGTACATAAGTTCTTAAAAGACAGACATATCTAAACGAAATAACCGAAATAACGAAGGTCTAAAAAAGTAACAAATCATATATCAAAACTAAGATCTCAAGGGTAAGTCCACACTCAGCACTCATATCCCGAAAGCAACCCCAGCTCCTAGCTTAGATAC
>BQNB010170615.1:0-13660 GCA_026074375.1 Tanacetum coccineum | reverse complement strand
TTCACCTCTTCCCACCTTACCCTGCCCTTATAACCCCTTTCCCTGTCAAAAACACTCAACCCCGAAAAACCCATCCATGGCTGAGAATGCTAGAAAGGAAACCAAGGGCTAGGATTGAGTGTGAGGATTCCTACTCTCACAGGAATCACATCCCAACACAAAGAGAAGAAAAAGAGCTTGTATAAAAGAGCCAAGAGCAAGCCGAACCCAACACACCATTTTTTATGTTTTCTTTAGCTTAATTTTATTTCCAAGTCTTTCTTTTAATAATTTAAGTGTAACTCAGTTGTTTTTTAAGCTCATGTTGTAATCATTTCAGTTTAATAAAAGTTAAGAGTTTTTTGAGAAAAATTGCTATTGTCGAAATTTAAGCTATCATTCAAGTTATTAAATCCTGTTTAAATTGTTTAAGAATGTGTTAAAGGTTGTTAAAATTCATTTGTGATCCTTTTCTCAGCTTAATTTCCCATAAAAAACAGTTAAAAAAACCCTTTTTATAAATTAAGGGAGTGTTTGGTTTTGACCCAAAATGGGTCATATGGAGGTTGTGCATGGGTCAAGAGCACTCAGCCACTTTTGGCTGAGTGTGTAGGCTTCATTAGTCCTTTTTAATCACAACTTTTAATTTAAAAATAAGTTTTTAGGTTTATTTTAGATTCTGTCAAATTTTCATTAAGCATAATTGAGCTTAAGTGCTCAAGCTGCATAAGCAGCTTAAGCACATTGTGTTTGTGCTTGTTGTTGTTGTTTCTAGCTCATTCACCCAACCCTTGTGCTGTCCCTTTGGTTTGACCAAGTAATAGTCAAAAAGTATGCTTTGCAAATTTTTTTAAGAACCCTCAAGTTTAAGCCCCATTATCAGCAGTTTTTTCTTAACCTTAGGCTCTTAAACTTTGAAAATAAGCTCACTAATCACCCTTTTAAATCTGTTTGTACTTGGATTTAGCAAAAAAGCTCTTATGAGCTTATTTGCATAAGCACCCAAAAGCCCCCCTAGCTCACTGTTTGCGCTCCCCAGGGGCCTGGCACCAAAGTTAAAGCCCTTTTTTTCTAGCTTATTTTAAATATAAGCATAGAAGGTTTATTGTATCATGAAAATAGCTTGTAGGTAGTTTTGTTAGGTTTAGCAGCTTATTTCCATTAGTTAGCTTATTTGTTCAGCTTAATATAAGCTCAAAAGTGACCTTTTTTCTGTTTTCCTTTTAAAACTGTTAGACATAGCTTATTTGACTTCCAGCTTATTTTAGGGCTTATTTAGATAACCTTAGCTTAAACTTAAGATTCCCCTTAGCCTTATTATCTGTCCCCATAGTTTTCTAGCTTATTAGTTGGCTTAAACCCCAAAAGGAAAGAAAAATAAGCTCTTAAGCTTATTTAAGCAAAAAGTAAAAAAAAAAAAGAAAATATAAAAAAAAAAAAAGAAAAAAATAAAAAAAAACAGAAAAAAAAAAATAAAAAAATAAAACAAAGTAAATGTTTTTGCAGTCCAAAAAGCTACATTTTTAGCTTATTTAGTGGGTTTCAGCCTCTAGTCCTTTTATAAAAAATGATAAGCTTAAGCCCCTTAGTAAGTTTGCTTTTATAAGTTTTGTCTAATAAGCTGTTGGACCCACCTTGTAATCGGGGTCCACCTCAGGGACCATTTGTGTAATTTCCTCTTTTTCAGTTACCTTTGTTAGTCCCTGTGGTTAGTAGCCTGTTACCCCGTTTGTCCTTATCCTATTTCACTGTTAGCCCTCTAGTTTAACAGCTGTTACTTTTAGTTAATTAAATAAATAAATTAGGTTTAATTTTAATTAGTTTAATTACTTTAATTTAAAACAGTAAAATTTGGGCATTTTTATATTTTTAGATTTGTTAACTTTTTCTTTATTTAATTTGATTTTTTCAGATTTTTTATAGTTATATTTTCTGACTTTTTATATTTAATTAGTTTTAATTAGTTTTTAATCTTAGAAAATTCATAAAAAATCCAAAAATTAATAAAAAAATATTTTTTCCTATTATAAAATTTTCTTTTGTCATTTTAGTGGTCTAGGAAAAATATAAAAATTAGTATAGGCCTTATTTTCTATAATTTCAGTTTTAGACCCTTTTTTACCGGGTAAGTCTAAACCGTTTCTTTTCGTATTACATTCAACACGACCTCCGGTTTTATTCTAGTTTTCTTATTTTTCAAATTAAGTTATTAGATTTAATTTTGATTTTTAATTTAATTTAGCATTTATTTTCTAATTTTTAGTAATTTTAGGGTTCCCGATACCTTATTCTGTCCCCGTATTAAATTTAGATTTAATTTAGACTTCCTATAACTAATTTGTTTCCGTAGTATTTAAGATCCCCATTTCTATACTTGTTTTCCCGTAGATTAATTAGGTTTTATTTAATTAATTTAGTTATAGATCATATCAGTTTTCTCTATCAGGCACTTTTCTCATCAAACCAGGGATAAATTTCAATTGCAGCCCATTCGTTGGAACATACGACCCGGAATATCTCTCCACGATTTTTTATCAGGATTAGCCTAGTAGTATTTTATATCGTATACTGATCAAGCGAAACCACCAAGCACCCTTATGCTCTTTATGTTAAACCAAACGCACCCTTTGTGCTTTTTAAACCAACCAAACGCACCTGCTGGTGCTAACCAACCAACCAAACGCACCCTATAGGCTGTCTAACAGCCAAACGGCACCCTCTCGGGGCGTAACCCACAAACCAAACGCACCCTTATTTCATTTACACACTAACCAAACTCCCCCTTAGTGTAGAAACCCGAATCCAAACCCCTTGTGGCTGATTTATTAAAACCAAACGCACCTAAGGTGATGGCTGCCCCACCAAACGCAACAAAAAACAACCCTCATGGTGCCATAAAGCAAACCAAACACACCCTACTTGGTGCTACTATCAAACCCACGCACCCTAGTGCTTCGGGACAGCTGCCCAAACGCACCCTTATCGTGGTGTTGATCACCGAAACAAACACCCTTGTGGTGTTTTTATAAAAGAACAAACGCACCCTTTTTATTTGGTGCGGCGGAGAAAATCACACGCACCCTTGTGGGTGGCGGCTGTGGTGATGATGATGATGGTGGTGAGGTGGTTGATGAGAAGATGACGATGGTGCGTCGGTGTGGGGGTTCAGACGCAGGGTGTGGGGATCGGGTAGATCGGGTGACGAGGAACAATTTTTGGGTTCGGCCGGAAAACTCGCCAGAAAATTTTTACGACGGCGGCGGCGACGGTGGTGGTGGCAGGCGGCGGCCGGTGGCTGTCGGAAATTGAGAGAGAGAGAAAAGGGCATGTATGTGTGTGTATATATTTATGAAATGAGAAAAAAAATATAAAACTTTTATATATATAATAAAAGTTTAAAATGAAATAGAAATTGAATATTAGTTCAGGGTTGATTTTGTAAGTTTTTAACATAGTTTTGATAACTATCGGTTCGGGACTCGTTTGAACTAGTTAACGGTCGATTCGAGACACGAAACTTGCGTCATTGTTTTCCAAATCATTTTTTCAATAAAAATGAGTATTTACACGATTTTATTTCAGAATTGTTTTATAACATTTATTTAAAATGTTCATCATTTAATTGTATATCGCTGACAAACTTTGTCCGTAAAATGAATTTTTAACTTGAATAATTGTGTTTTTAATAAACATTATTTAATAACAGATAATTAATTATTAATATTTGATAATAAAAAGTGATAACTAAATATTATTTAATTATTTTCGTGTTTCTATAATCTTGCAAGGGCATTTCAGTCACTTTTTGACTGTTTTCGGGTCTCGGTCAAAACTAAAAAGTTGTCAGGAATGTCTTTTACAGCAAATTGATAGAGTCTGAGGTGAAAACTGACTTAGTGGTTCGTTTTATACGTCAGCTTAGAAATAACAACATCTTTTTAGTTTTCAAGTCGGGTAAGTTAAAAATAGCTTTGCACCTGAGATATGTAAAAATAAATATGGGTTAATAAATTAAAATTTGTTTTCCAGAAATTTTACCGGTTATGCGGTATTCTCTTTAATGTGACGATAAAAGACCAAAGGTCAAAAAGTCAAGTCAACCCAAATTCAAAGGTTTGAAAATAGTCCCTTTAAAAATCACGAAAATTACCGATGTTTTACAAATTTTCATCTTCAACAGATTCAACGTCTTTTAAATATCATGCCATTTCCTGCTTAAGTTCAGAACAAATGCTAAACTATCATTCTGATCTTAAGGCAAGGGGCATCAAACCAGAGTCTTAACTAGGATGTTCCCATATCTGAGCATTGGGTTGCAAAGAAATGAAGACCTGGTCGTTGATTGTTTTTACCCACGCTTGATCGACAATTTCTTTCAGATGATTAATGTTATTCGTCATGACATTGTATGCTTGTCTACTTTTGCTTATTGATTTTGACACTGGTAAGAAATCGATGTTTTTGAAAATATTTGGTTTTGTTTTCACAAATGATTTTCTTCCACTTTTTCTTCCTTATTACATTTGCCTGTGCGAAACTGAAATTAAATAATGTTTGTGTCATGGGTTTAAAAATTTCATAAAGACTTATTTAAACTTTTGTAGCTAAAATGTTTCACTAAGCTTATTCATCAATTTTGATCGACTCTCTTCTTCAAGATCAGAATCATCCCTATCGGGGATTGATCTGTTTGCAGATCAGATTGGTCAGAGTGGGATCGCATACAAACATGGTTCTCCCATATTAACCATTTTCACGGTACAATTGGATTGCAAAGGCAGTCATTCCATTATAATATGGATTGGGTGCTAACATATGAAATGGTTATTTGGATTGATTGACTTTCTTTTGTAAACCATTCATTCAAAAACTTTGAATTGGGTTGTCCATTGAAATCATATATGTCAAATCTTTTTCTTCCTTAAGCGTTCAAATCGTAGTGTTTACTTTAATGTGATTTGTATTTTTAATTTTAGTTTTTAGACCTTTGTTTTCTCCTTGACAAAGACCGTTGTAAATGAACTTTGTTAAAAGACCTTTTTTGACTAACTCATCCGTGTTTCTCTTTGACAACAGAAATATCGTAGCTTTAACATTTAAACCTTCTTTATGTCAATTTCTTTTTGAGCTAATAAGTCCTAGAGTTTCATTTAACTTACGTTCCAATTTGTCATAGACAAACTGATACTCGATCATTAAAGGCCTTGTACTCTCAAAACTCATCTGTTTATTTTGAAGGCAAACAAAGCAACTAACCCGAATACTTATTAGATTTCCCCGAGAGTTCTACTAGTTTCCGCAGAATAGATTTCACTCAGTCTTAATTCTTGAGTCACATGTGCATTTACTTTCTTAATTGCTTTGAATCTTTTATTTTCATCGCATCAAGTTTTAATTTTTCAATTAAAGTGTCACTGCAACAACGCTCATACATCACATTCTACATCATTTTGGGTCATCCTGAATATCACATAATCACACATATCCGTGAGTCAGGAATGAAATACTATCACGCCGTTTTCCACTGCACATGTGTTAGTAATGATTCAGATTGCTCAAAATGTTGTATGTCATTGCAACACATTATCGACAGTATCGTATTGTACATGTTTAATGCTCAGACGTCATTGCCTGATCTGCATAAGGAACCAACCTGATCTTTGCCATGTAACTTAAAGTGCTTCAAACTCTTTTTTCATACAATTTCGTCATCTTTGCGTTGCCAGTCAATTGCTCTGCTTGAAAGTTAACACCTTTCTCACTTGTTTACACAGCAACATCTTTTCCTTATGATACGCCTAAAAAGAGTCTTTAACCCGTTTTGGCTTTCTGCACTCCTTAGCATAATAACCAAATTCCTTGCAGTTAAAACACTGTATCCCAGACTGTTGCACTACTTGACCACCTGCAGTTTCTCTAGCCCCAGCAACATTTACTCTCCTCTGATTCCCAAATTGTCCAGTCTGATTGTCATTATGTGTATTAGAAAAGGTATAGTGTTAGAGATTAGGAGTATACTTATACCCTTGGGTAGTATCCACATTCCTTGATTCCTATGTTTGAGGAAGTTCGAGGTTTGTTGGTAGGCTTTTGTAATTTCTTAAGTACATTGCAATGAAACCAAATTTTTTTTTGCAACATGTTTTATCCCTGGAGCTGTCTGGAGCACGGCTTCGTCAAAAGCGTGACCAAAGTGGTTGATTGGTTTGGCTATTCTCTTTGCTTTGTGTCCTTGTAGTTCTCATGAATCTGGTGGAAGTGAAAGCATTTGATGTGGTGCATATGATTTTTGAGGTTTTGATGATTGGTAATAATTCCCAGAAGTGTTGAGCAGTTGCAACAAGTGCTAATGGGTAGCATTCTTTTCCATTCATTTCAGCACGGATTTCATTAACTTCCTTTTGTATTGTGTTCAGAAGTCCAAGATTTTGTATATAAACTTCATCAACTAGTTGTTTGCTTGACAATTGTTAGAACAAATCTTGACCATTCTGGTTGAAAGTTGTTGAAGAAATTGGAACAGTGACTGCATCGTACAACTGTCAAATGTTCCTGATCCTGCATTTCATTCATCATCTTGTAGAATCTGTGTAAGAAAACTAAATTTGTTTCTCCAGCGTGAGAGGTGAATTGACCAAACACCCAAAATAAGTTTGTCTTGACATCTGAATATTGAGTGATTCACCTTGTTGTTATCCTTTCGATGCTTCCTACATTTCTTTGAGCTTCCTGACACATCACTGTTTAGTATATTTCATCTCTAATTCCAGTCAATATCAAATGAATCACTTCTTTTTCTGATTCAAAATGAGCTCTGTTTTCAGGAGTCATATTCATAACTGTCTTTATTGTTGTTTGTTCAGAACTGCTGGAGAATCCTTGTTGCAGAACAAGCTGGTGTTGTACAAATCGTTATGAGTGTAAGGACCATGAGAATGCAACTTCCGTAAGCATCCACCAATTGTCTTGTATCAATATACCGTAAGAACCGTGATCGCCCATTATTGCAATAAACTGTCACAGGGATTTTTAACACGTCTATGATTAAAACTGAGAAAAGAATTTTGTCTTCGCGGGATTTTACAAAATCAATAAAAACCGTAAATTTAATTGATTTGGATTTAAGGTTTTGTTGTTTTGTGATATTGAAGGTTTAAATTCACAAACTTAATCTGACATATTTTCGCTTGCAGGTGTGCATGGTTTTGCTGGCATGAAAGAAAATTGCATATTTTTCGCTTTGTGTTTGGAAAATTACGATTTCGCTTCAAAAAATTTAACACATTTCGGTTGAAAATGAAACTGCATATTCTCTGTGATTGAAACATGTTTCGCTTGTACTCAGTCTTGCATGTTTCGCTTGAACTTAAAACATATTTCGCTTGAATTGAGAATTGCATGTTTCGCTTGAATTTTAAACATATTTCGCTTGAATAGAGAACTGCATATTTCGCTTGAAATTCAATCCTGCATATTTCGCTTAAAATTCAATCCTGCATATTTCGCTTACACTAAACCTGCATATTCCGCTTAAACTAAACTTGCATATTCCGCTTACACTAATCCTGCATATTCCGCTTCGACTAATCCTGCATATTCCGGTCAACCTGTTAACATATTCCGCTCAGTGTCACTATCTAGTGAGGACCACTTTTACTAACAAACAATATGTCCCTATCTTTGGAAGCTTAAAATGTGGATCTTGGTTCCCTCTCTTTTGATCGATTATGTGTACAAAAAAGGACAAAAAATAAGTAAACCACAAATAAGCTCGAATAAAGATGGAATAAGCCTAAAATAAGCCGAAATAAGCTCGAATTTTGTAAGCTTAAAATTCTAACAAGAAGTTTATCTAAGACATTTAGTAGTGACTTTAGAAGATATAGAACAAGTGTATGAAGGATTAAGCAAACAAAACGAACCAATAAGCCCAAATTTTTTTGTGCCGTGAGCTTATTTGATAAATAAGCCACGAAATTTTGAGCTTATAAGCAAAAATGAACCACAAGAAGGTGTAGATCGAGTAGAGCAAGAGATAGATGAGAAAAAGCAAACCAATAATCCTAAAAAAATTTGAACGTGAGCTTATTGATGAAATAAGCCACGAAATGAGATTTTTGAGCTTATTAAAACCACAAAACAAACACTATCTACCCGAGGCTCTTGATACCAAATGTCGGATCCAAGAAATCACTTCACTTCATAATTAAGAACAAGAAATTAAGGAAGGAGATGAGAAAGAATTGTAGAGAGAGAGAGTAGAGAGAGAAACTAGAGAGAAAATGGAAAATTACTTGCACAAATGAAAAAAATACAAAATGACCAACTCACCTTACCTACCTTGGTGAGGTGTATATGTATCAAACTAAAAGGCTTGCATGCCTTTAGTATTTCTACGGGTCGGGCTCGGGATTACTAAAGTATATGGAATTACACGTTGTCTCCTATAGAATTGATAACGTTGTTCGACCTCTTCTGCTCTTTTTCTCCTCTGAAAATTGACTTTTATGGTTTAGGTATCGAGAATATGATTTAGCACACTTAAAACCCGTTTTTGAGTTTTCTATTTATAAGGTCTGGAAGTCGGTTCGATACGACGTATCCAAGGATTGGATACGACGTATTAGGGATTTCTTGGAGTAGGGACTACGCTTGATATCTTCCAGAATAATATATTCATTCCATATTTCCAATACAGCGTATTGGTCTTCTGTGGATACGGCGTATTGAGCTTTATTCCTCTGTGGTCTTTGGTGAGTGCAGGCACGGATACGCCGTATCTTCCTTGATGATACGACGTATTGGTCTTCAAAATAGTAATCTTCAAAATATCTTTATTTAAGCTCCAGAATGTGCGCCTTTTGCTAACTTTCACCAATTACTCCATAATTACTGCAATTTCCCAAATATAAACGATTAAGTAACAATTCTTTGCAATAACTATACAAAATGGGTTAATAACATAGGATAAATGATGCTATAAAATAGACGTTATTTGATGTCATCAGTTTCTCATTCTAATTCTTAATGTTTTATCAATACAAGGAGGACGTTGTATAACTTAAGTGGGGGATGAGAATTAGAATGTTACTTGTCCTATTTTTCACATTACCATCATCATTAATCCTTGATTCCTACTCAATTATCGATACAAACACCTATTATTACGTAAATATTATACCATCATGAAGGGTTTACACAACCCATTTATCATACCCATAACTATCTCTAATCATCATATGATCATATCTTGATCATATGATGAAACCTTAATTTACCAAAATTGCTAACTTTATTCAATACCACTGATGACATCAAATAACGTCTATTTTATAGCATCATTTATCCTATGTATTTAACCCATTTTATATAATTATTGCAAAGAATCATTACTTAATCATTTATATTTGAGAATTGTAGTAATTATGGAGTAGTTGGTGAATATTAGCAAAAGGTACGCATTTTGGAGCTTAAATGAAGATATTTTGAAGACTACTATTCTGAAGACCAATACGCCGTATCCATCAATGAAGATACGGCGTATCCATTCCCGCACTCACCAAAGACCACAAAGGAAAGAAGATCAATACGCCGTATCCAGAAGACCAATACGCCGTATTGAAGATATAGTATGTGAATATTCTGGAAGATATCAAGCATGGTCCCTACTCCAAGAAACTCTAATACGCCGTATCCAATCCCTTGGATACGCCATATCGAACCGACTTCCAGACCCTAAAAATACAAAACTCAAAAATGAGTTTTAGGTGTGCTAAATCATATTCTCGATACATAAACCATAAAAGTCGATTTCTAGAGGAGGAAAAAGAGCAGAAGAGGTTTTACAAGCATTTCCAATCTATAGAAAGTCAATGTCTAATTCCTATACTTTAGAATCGTTCAGTTTTTTGGTATCATTCGTTAACTCGGTTAGTTTACCTTGGTAATATTTGCTCTTGTTTTTTTTATGATGCTTGAGGCTATTACCTTCGGGGTATTAGCCATTATTTTTGTAGATTTTGGAATGTTTGTTTTCTTTTATCTCGATTTTTGATTTATCGTTGAATTGCTTGTTTATGTTTATCTTGTTGTAACTTGTTTACGTGCTATTTGTATGCAACCTAGCATTCAACTGGATCTAGTGATAGGACAAGTAATCGAGAGGTCTAGGATAGCTCTTTATATAGTGATTTATACATCTAGACGAATAGGATCACAAATAACGTCCTACATTTACCTTTAGATTAGTGAGCTTAGTTGGACCGGCAGGTGACCCTTAGGATCAATGAGTACGTTCTTAATTAATTGGTAAAGATTTGGTTGGCGGACTACTAGTGTATAAATTTCCGTTAAGCGGTAAGTGGGTAAAGTCTCTATGAGCTAGGGTTTAACAAAGAGATCCACCATGCTTTTAAATCCCTTAAGATAGATTATAATAAGCAAATAAGGATGCTTTATGTGAATGCTTTAATTGTGACAAAATTAATGTGTCTAGGTCTTAGGAAGAAGTCCTGCCTAAGTCTTAAGAATGATATGCCACCTCGAGAGAAGAAATCATTGCACTTATTAAACAAACCTGCGTTCTAATCGGATTAATAATGGTTAATACAATTTTCTATCATAAGGCTCGACCGCTCTTTTATCTTCTGTTAATTTGCTTGCGTGGGTTAAAGTGTCTTGAATTGATTGTAGTCACCAACCAAATCTATGCCAGTCTCTCAAGCTGAAAACCCCCTTTTACCTGTTACCCCCCACCCCCCTTTGAATTTAGGATTAGAACTAACATAGGATTAGCATAGGTTTGACATAGATTAGAATTAACTTAGATTAGGTAAACCAAAATATAAATAAATTGAGAGATTTAACCTCGCTTCAAGTGTTCGAAGTACTGAAACTTCTGACGGATTGGCAGCTATACAAGCACAACTTAATAATCTTGGAAGAGAGATCAAGAAAGTGAATGAAAAAATCTATGCTGATCAAGTTGGATGTGAACAATGCAAAGGACCCCATTACACCAAAGATTTTCCACTCAAAGAAGAAGGGAAAACCCTCGAAGAAGCTTACTACACGCAATTTAGTGGACCTTTTCAAGGAGGGGGATATAGAGCAGCAACTCCGAGATTCTATCAAAGGAACAACGCAAATCCTTCATACCAAGAACGAAGGCAATCTATGGAAGATACCCGGAGAAAATTCATGAGTGAATCATAAAAGATTCATGAAGAAAACTCCAATTTGATTAAGGAAATCCGAGCTTCGACGGATGCTGCCATTTGAAACCAAGGAGCATCGATTAAAACTTTGGAAATTCAAATCGGGAAAATGAGCAAGGTACTACATGAAAGAGGATTTGGAAGTCTACCTAGCTCTATTGAAGCGAACCCGAGAGATCAAGTCAAGTCAATTTCAACTACTATTGAAGTTGATTCATGCCCGATATGCCGTATTGGATCTTCCTAATACGCCATATCCACTAGACAGAACCGTACACTAATGTACGAGACAAGACAAATGACGTTTCCATTTCCAAGTCGTTTGAATGGTTGCTACTGTGAAGAAAAAAATGGATCATATGGACCATAATTCTTGGAAGCTCACTCTAAAGCTTCACATATCAATAATTCCATACCCAGAAAGGAGAAAGACCCAGGGAGTTTCACTTTACCTTGCTTTATTAATAATGTATGCTTTGCTAATGCCCTTGTTGACTTAGGAGCTAGCGTTAGTTTTATGCCTTTCTCGGCCTACCTTAACTTAGGATTAGGCGAATTAGCTCACACTAAGTTGACATTTAAGTTAGCAGACACGACTGTGAAATATCCAAAAGGAATAGCTGAAAACGTGCTAGTAGGTATTGGTAAATTTGTTTTCGCAGTAGACTTTATAATTCTAGATATGCCCGAGGATACAAAGTGCCCTTGATCCTCGGGAGACCATTTTTATCTACCTTCCGTGCTAAGATTTATGTTTATAAAAGAAATATTACTTTAAGGGTCGGGGAAGAAAGGATTATTTTCACATGTGTTAAACCTGCTAGTAGTTTAATTAAGAGGGTCTACATGCTAAGTTTGAGAGAAAAATGGAACTTGATTTAGAAGCTAGGCTTAAGGGAGAGACTTTGGTGTTAAATAGATCATTAGACCCTTTCTTTGAGGATTACATTGAATTAAATGATCAAAATGAACCATTTGAGCTTAGAAGAAATCAATGTGATGATTTGATGCCCACCATTGAGGAAGGTGAGGTAATTGAGGAATTTAGAACTAGGGATGATGAACTTGATACTGAAATTGATGATTACCCTAGTTATTGCGACTATGATAAGAAGATCCATATAGATTGTGCCCATAACTTAAATTTCATAATTCTTTAATGAAAGATAAGATGGTGTACAAAGTGAATAATGTTAAAGGAGCTTTAATGAATGTGCCTATTTTTGTTGGAACCTTTTTTGTTGTGACGGATTTTGTAGTTTTAGAAAATATGGATGCTTATCGTGATGAAGGAATGGGCGATGTTATTTTTGGCAAACCATTTTTAAGAGAAGTTGAAATTAAAACAAGAAGGTTTGAAGGGATGATTATCATTTACAATGGTGATGATAAAGTAACTTACCAAATGGTGCGATCACATCCGAGGATTAAACACCACACTAATAAGCAATGCAACAAGATCCCACCATTACTGAAGGTAAGTGAAGAAGATAAGAATAATGGAATCTCTCATCCATACCAAAAGCTTAAGGGGTTCTACAAAGGAGTTTTGAATTTAGGACTCGATTACATTCGAGATGCGAAAATGGAAGAATGGCTCACACGCGGGCACATTAGTGTGAATGAGATGGAATGGTGAAGAGAAGCTAAAGAAATTCTAACTTAAAGAATTCGCTGTAAACAAAAGTGCTTCCCGATAAACAACCTGGAATGTTATTTAATTTTATCGAGTCTGTCTTCTCAGACATCAATATGGCGTATCCGTTCCATACCATACGGCGTATTGATTATCTGGACGTTATCAGTCTTTACTTTTTATTCTCTTTAAAAAACATTATTGTCAGTTCTGTCAAAACGGCGTATTCATGCACATGATACGGCGTATTTACCAGACTGACTCGTATTTAGTTTATTTAGTTTAGTTTAAATTAACCGTATGTACCAAGATAGGATTTTGCATGTTTTTCCTATATATGTTTTATACAAGACCTTTGAAGCAAAGAAATATCGACAAATATTGGTGGAGAATTCACAAATCTAGAGATCTTGAAGTGTTGGAGCCTTGAAACTTCAGGGCGGCTGTTCAACACAATCTTACTAAAAAACTCAACATGGAGAATCTACCGAGGAAATATCAGGGGAGTTTCTCATTCTGATTCTTTTTAATTCCTGTATTTAATGTTTTATCTATACAACAAGGATGTTGTATAATTCAAGTGGGGGGATGGAATTAGAATGTTTACTTGTCCTAATTTTCACACTAAAATGCTTAAATTTAAAAAAATTTCAAGCATGCTTTTGTGAAAATACTTGATACATAACCCACACACAATAACCCTTGCTAGATAGTGTGAGGATTTAACCTTATCCGTTTCTAAATGTTTACCGAAATTCCACAAAATATGAGTGTGCCGGTGATGTAAACTTTAGAACTTGGCTTGGTATATCTATTCGAGACCGCAATA
>BQNB010170613.1:0-13660 GCA_026074375.1 Tanacetum coccineum | reverse complement strand
AAGTGTATACTCCACCAACATGTGCTAAACAATTTCGAATACCGATGCACATGTTGAGGGGGAGCATTTTTGGAAACCAAAAACAATCGGGTACTAAACACTTTGATAGTAATATCATAAGTACCTGATTGAGTTTTTCAACAGTGATTTTATGGCAAGGTGAACTTTACCAAAAGACTGACCATGTATTTACTTTTATCGAAGTAATAAGGATGGTAAGTTAGGTACTCGTTCCTTGATCCTGCCAGAACCGGAGGGATCTACCCAGGGACAATCCACTAGTTAGTAGAAGTCCTTAGGTATGATTAAATGGAGTAAAATGTGAGAACCGAGAGAATAGTGCCGACGGAGATGGAGTCAGTATGGACGATACCCAACAAGGTGCTAGTCATGAAGTCTCGGTAAGCACTGAAGGGGTTGAGGAATGAAAAAGAATTATACAGATAAAGGGTGTAAAGAAAGAAGCCCTCCATACACTTAAGGCAGAAACTGGGTCAATACATATGCTGTCAGAATCACAAGTTGATTGCTGACATTGAAGACGACATCATGGACCCAGTGATGCAATGCACAACCCTTCCCAGCCATTCGAGTTTCTCTTGAAAGAAACTTGTCTCATTTGTCACGGAGACTAAACATGCAATCTACTGTCTCTCCTCACTGAGTATAGTCGGTATTGAAAGTGGTGTGCAGTGCAGCTTCAGGCCTCCGATCACTAATATCAAAGCACACTTTCGAGTCTAGAGCCAAGAGATCATCAATTAATCTCGTTAGGACACATTTCCATTTATCTTGTCTTTCACACACTGTGGAAACAAGGTTATCTTAAGAGTCCTACGCATTATCCTTGTGATATTGCCAGAACATCCGAGTGATACGAAGGTATTCACTATGAAGATGGAAATCCTGCTAGAGCCTACATCAAACAAGCTCTAGGTAGGTGACTTGTGCGATTCTACAAGAATCAAACTTGTGTCATCTGGAAAGAAACGATGGTGCGATTCTACATGAATCAAACTTGTTCCAGTATAAGAATTGACGGTTATTGAACATTTGACAAACAATCAAAACTCTCGATGTGTTACAAAAACTTTCATAATTATCACATCAATTGATTTTTCAAATTAATTTTCTCTTTATTGCTAACTGTTTTATTACAGGAACATTTAAAGATGGAGATGGAAATACCCTGTACCAGCAGAGTCAAGTTCATAACCTAATGCTCAGACACGACCTACACTTGTTATGAAGTTATGTAAGATCTCATAAAGGTGTCAAAGCTTCCGCAAACTCTGTTATCATATTCTTCTTCACAAGTGCACAAGATGGCAATAGATTACTAGATGATGAGAGATTATGTTTGGATGATGATCTCAAGAAAGCTCATGATCAAAATCAAAACAAGTCAAAGTGAACAAGCTCAATTGTTATCTAAAGATCACTACAACAAAGTACTAGATGTAACATGAAGAATCAAAAGACTGCAAGCTGTAAGAGCTTAAGTCTAGTGTTTTCAAGGGTGGCCTCCCTTAGGGGGGGATTGTTAGATATGAGTAAAAGACTCGGTCACCCCGTATATTTATTATTTATAATAGTTCATAGTTTAATAGTTAATCGTATGTATTTTGGTTTTAAGCCGGGTACTAATACTCGGTATTTTGTAAAAACTATATAAGCATCTTCCAACTTTGGAAGAGGCAAGCTAGTCATTATTCATTTTCCATTTAAACACACTTGTTTCTCTCTCTAGAAAACCTCTCATGTGTTTCTCTCTCTAGAAACTAGCCCAATCACAAGAATCATCACTCGTGTTATGATTTAAACGATCCTACACTCTTCTTCGAATCTAGTTGGTGAATCTTTTCCTAATCCAACTACTTCAAATCCAAAACGTCGTAGCCGTAGACGTTCAAAGCAACCTTTTTCTCTTGAAGAATCTCCCTTAGATACGATGGTCGATCAACGTACTATGGCATAATTGCTCTGTGCACCCACCGAGGGTTATGCAGAAGCAATTATGGTTCCACCAATTCTTGCTGAGCATTTCGAGCTCAAGCATAGTCTCATTAATATGATGACTTCGGACCAATTCTTTGGACTTGAGAAAGACAATCCTCATGATCACATTCGTTGGTATAACAAAATAACTTCCACAGTAAAATACAAGGATGTGCCTAATTCGGCGATTAAGCTTATGCTTCTTCCATTCTCTCTTGCGGGGGCAGCCCGTCGTTGGCTCGAAAAAGAACCCCCTCTTTCTATTCTCACTTGGGAAGATCTTGTTTCCAAATTCATAAATGAATTCTTTCCTCCCTCAAGAATGACAAATCTCCGAAACGAAATTTCAAACAGTGTCATCACTTAAGTTACTAACTTGAGTACTAGCAGTGCTAACTTGAGTATTAGCAGTACTAACTTCATAAGCAGTATTAACTTTATTAGCACTGCTAGTAGATGACATAAAAGCCAAGTTTTGAGAACTTGAGCTTGAGCTTGAGCTTGTAGTTCCTTTAACCTCTTTTTCAACAATCTTGAAATTGTTGTAGAGATTATCAAAGCTCATTGTGTCTAGATCAAGTTTATTCCTCCAGACCACAACATGAGTATTTCACTCAGAAGGCTGACTCTCACTATTTCAAATTAAGATCATCTATTTTGAGTTTTTAGTTTTAGGTAAAGCTTTTTAGTATTTTAGAACAAAATCAATTAAGTAGTGTAGCTTTTAAAAGTTTGATATTGCAGGTTAACTTGTGGTTGGATTCTAGTTAGACTTTGATAAATTTTGATTAAATATACCTTATTATAGTCTAGTGTTAATCTGCTTCACGTTTTTAGTTAGTAAAAATCATTTTTAAGTCTTAATTTTAAGCTGCAAAGGAGTCATTTTCTTTCAAAATGCAAAAAACAAGTAGTGTAGACTATCATTTCATTAGTCTTTTTCTAGCTTATTTCCTAAATTAGTTTTCTTAAGTTTAGCATATTTGAGTTATTTGAGTATAAGTGTAAATTTGTTTTTACCTTTCAACTTATTTCAAGTGCTTATTAGTCTTTAATCTTAGCTTAAATTTGGTCAAAAATCCTTTAAAAGTCCTTAAAGTCTGCTGTCTTAATGTCTTTTGATGCTTTTTCATCTTATTTTACTTGCTTATTTTTAATCCCTAATGCTCATTGAGTCTAAAATTAGGTCTGTTTTTAGCTTTTTAGTATTCTATTAACTTATTGGTCTTAATAGTACTTAGTTAGTCTAAATAGTCTTAGCTTAATATCAAATCAGTTTAAATAGCAAATGTTACTTTTAATTGTCCTTTTTCTAGCTTATTAATAAGAACTAGCAATAAGTCTTTCATTAAATTTGCTTATTTTTGCTTATTCTTTAGCTGTTTTAAAAAGAAAAATAAAAAATGTTTTCCAAAAAGGGACAGTCACAGGACTCGAACCTGTGACCTCCCTCACACAACATGCATGCCTTAACCAGTCACCCTTGGGTCTTTTTCATTTACATGTTTGTTGCATTTAAATCTTATACTTTGTTTAGTTTTAGCTTATTTTGCTTATTTGAATGTTCACAACTTATTGGTGTTAGCTTTTTCTTCCGTTTTTCTTTGTAAACCTCAAAAATAGAGTCTAGTATTTTTAGAAATTTTCTCAAAATTTTAGGTTTAAGTTTAGTATTTTTAGTTTAATTTTTAGTCCTATTTAGTTTTAAAAATAGTTTTAATTAGTTTTAAAAATCAAAAAAATATTTTCTGGTATTAAAAAATAGTTTAATACATTTTAGTTTAAGAAATTTGCATTTTTAGTTTTTAGAGTTTTAATTTGTCATTTTTAGTTAATTAGTTAGTAAATTTTAGTTATTATATAGTTTTTAATTATTTTTAAATGTCGTTAGATTTTTAAATTGCCTTAATTCCTAGATTACAGCCAGTAACCTTATATGCTTTACCTTATTAGTTTTAGAACAAAACTCACAGAAATAACGAATATTATAGCAACAGCTATCAGAACCGAAACAAGATTTTCAATATTCACGCTTCGTTGGGAAAACGACTCGGGAACGATTTGAACTTTATCATTTCCTAAGGGTAATTTTCTCATCAATACTTTCCGGAAATATATTTTATTAGTAATTAGCTTATTACTCTTTCACAAGAGTAGTTTGCCGATTTGCTTATATTATATATATATATATATATATATATATATATATATATATATATATATATATATATATATAATTGATACGAATCAATTTTTGGCGCCGCTGTCGGGGAAGTGTGTTACGATTATCGCGTTGAGGTTTGAAGATTAGTGCATTGAAGACCCTTCCCCGTGAAGTTATCGTTTTTTGTGAATATAAATTTTACATTTCTTTATTATTTTTCATTTACTTTTATATAAAACTTAAAAAAATACAAAAATATTTTGTTTTTCTCGATTTATTTTTGTGGTTTTATTAAAACACCAAAAATACATTTCCTAAAGTATTTAAAATACCAAAAAAATTAAAAAACGAAAAAAAACCGTGTTGTCAATTGTTTAATCGGCTCACTTTTAGATTAACAAACTATAAGAGAGGTATAAGGAGGGTTGATCCTACGAACTTCGACCCAAAAGGAGAAGGTTTTTAAAACGCTTCGCGCTTACCCGCTCCTCCACTTCTTTGTGCGTTTTCTAGAGAGATACCGTGAACTTTTGACTATCGGTTAAAAAATATTTTTCTTTTCGATTTATTTCTCTTATTTTGTTTCCAGTGCATGCGCACCTACTCTTCATCAAATTTAATTGTTGAATCTTCCACGATTCCAAAGCAACGTAATCGTAGACGTTCCAAGCAAATAGTCGAACCCGAGCTTCGAACTATTGTAGAGACTCCCGTTGCTACTATGGCGGATACGCGTACTATGTCAGAATTACTCCAAGCACCCACCGATGGTTACGGAGATGCGATTGTTCTTCCTCCTATACTTGCCGAAAATTTTGAGTTAAAAGTCGGGTTACTTACGCTAGTAACTTCGAGTCAATTTCATGGTTTTGAGAGGGACGATCCCCATTCTCATATTCGTTGGTTTAACAAGATCACTTCTACACTTAAGTAAAAAAATGTTCCACATGATGCTATCAAGTTGATGCTTTTCCTATTTTCTCTTGAGGGAGCACCCCAGATTTGGCTTGAAAAGGAACCCCCTCATTCTATCCATGCATGGGAAGATCTCGTTTCTAAGTTTGTGAATTATTTCTTTCCTCCTTCAAAGACTAAGAATCTTAAGAATGTCATCACGAATTTTCAGCAGAGGTTTGATGAAACGTTTAGTGAGGTATGGGACTGTTTTAAAGATCTCCTCCGTAAATGCCCACACCATGCTTTTTTAGAATTGCATCAAATCGAAACATTTTACAATGCGTTGACACAATCCGATCAAGATTCTCTAAATGCAGCCGCCGGTGGTAATCTTTTGAACCGTATTCCTCGAGATGCCTTGAATATTATCGAGAATAAGTCGAAAGTTCGCACTTCAAGAAACAAACTAGTTGTTTCAAAAGCAAGTGCAACTTCTTCTTTCACTCCTGCTTATCTATTGGAGATTACCGCTCTTACTGATGCCGTTAAGGCTATGCTTCTTCAAAACAAGACCCCTTCACCAGCTCCCGTTAAAGCTATAGAAGAAACGCGTGTTACTTGTGGTGGACCGCATCCTTACTATGAGTGTCTTGCTACCGAAGGCAACACTTTTAATGCTTCTGCAGCCACAGGGACCTACAATCAAGGAGGTCCCGGATACCGTCCTCAAGGAGAAACTAACTATCGTGCTAGTAATCAAATGGGACCACCTGGTTTTCCTTAACCAAATGTACAGAACAATTAGAACCGGTATAATCAGAACTAAGGATACAATCGGAATCAAGGAAATAACTTTAATCAAAGAAATTAGAATTACCAAGCTCTGCTTAATCAAACTCAAGTTGGACCTTCGAATGATTTCTCGAACTACATGAAGACTAATGATGTTAATATAAGAGCCATGCAAAATCAAATAAACAATATGAAGGCAGAATTTAAGAATGAAGTCCAGACTACGATGAGGAATCAGAATAATGAGCTAAAGAACATGATGAGCAGTTTTTTTCAAATGCAAAGTCCCTCGGGTTCAGGATCACTTCCTAGTAATACCATTGCTAACCCGAGAGGTGACTTGAAAGCTATTACTACCCGAAGTGGTGTTTCTTATGATGGACCTACGATTCCAACTACTTCTTCTCATCTTCCGAAGGAAGTGGAACGTGAACCAGAGGCGACAAAGGACAAGGTGCAAACTACAAATTTAGGAAGTACCGCACACGTCCAACCTTTGGTTGTCCAAGTTCCAATTCCAGAGCCTGGTGTTGCTCCAAAACCTAATTCTAAACCGTTGATTCCTTATCCTTCAAGGCTTAACGACCAAAAGCTCTGAGAGAAAGCTAATAATCAAATGTTGAAGTTCCTTTAATTCTTTCAAAGATTACATTTCGACCTTAGCTTTGCGGATGCTCTTCTTCACATACCTAAGTTTGCTTCTACGTTTAAGAGTCTCCTTAGTAATAAAGAGAAATTATTTTAATTGGAAAATACTCCACTAAATGAAAATTGTTCGGCGGTGCTCCTTAAAAAGTTTCCCGAAAAACTTGGAGACCCCGGCAAGTTTCTTATTCCTTATGATTTTTCGGAGCTAGACGAGTGCTTAGCCTTGGCCGATCTTGGCGCTAGCATCAACTTAATGCCTATTTCCTTATGGAAGAAGCTTTCGCTCCCGGAACTTACCCCTACTCACATGACTCTCGAGCTCGCGAACCGATCGGTTGCTTATCCGATTGGAGTTACCGAAGATGTCATTGTGAAAGTAGGAAAGTTTCATTTTCTGGCCGACTTCGTTGTAGTTGATTACGATGTTGATCCTCGGGTGCCCCTTATTCTTGGGAGGCCTTTCTTGAGGACGGCATGAGCACTAGTCGACGTGTTCGGAGAAGAGCTTATATTGAGATACGGAGATGAAAAATTAATCTTTCATGCTGATAACACTTCAAAACATCCTCAAAAGCATGCAAATGAGTCGATTAATATGATTAATTTCATTGACATCACATGTGAGGATCGTTTCCCCGAAGTGTGAAAGAAATCAACTCATCCCTCGAGTGGCAGTACCACTCCTCTTTCTAATTCTCTTCCTAGTCTCACATCTTTTGAGACTAGTGATTCTCTTCTTGAGGAGTTTGCCGATGAACTCGCTCTTCTTGGGCCATTTCCACTAGGAATTAGTGATGGCGACTTTGATTCGGAGGGATACATCATCTGCTCTCCCTCTGAAAGAACTTAATTTTGAGGAACTTAGAATGATAAAATCTTTGATTGATGATTCTCCCCCTCTTGACGCTCTGAAAGAACTTAATTTTGAGGAACTTAGAATGATAAAATCTTTGATTGATGATTCTCCCCCTCTTGACATTTTAGGGGGGAATTCTATGACTTTCTCTAATCCTCTCTTCAATACTAATGATGATTTTACCTCTAGTGATGACGAGTCACTTCCTAGGGAGGATGTTCCAAAGGAAAATTTTAAAATTTATTCGAACCCTGTTTTTGAATTTGATAACGAGTACATCTCTAGTGGCATAAATCCTCTTTTTAATGAGGTGTTAGAGGACATCGAGAACAAGGACTCTTATGTTTCTAACCTTGATGAGCCAGCTTTGCTAGTCACACCTCTTTCCGATGAGGATGAGTGCTTCGACCCAGGAGGCGATATTGATGAGATCGATGCTGATGTTTCTACGGATATTAAGGACGGTTATCATGACTCGGAGGGAGATATAATCTATCTTGAGAGTTTGTTTATTAATGACACTATACCTATTCTCCCCCCCGAGGTGTTTTTAGATCATAACCCAAAAAGCTTAAAGGATGAACCTAATATTGATGATTTAAAGCTTAAGGAAAATGTGAGGTTTACCTTTGAGGATCGCCATTATCTTTCCCTCACATTTGTTATCAAAATCTTTCTTCCTTTTCTTACCTATCTTGTGAATTCTTTTCTTTTTCTCCCCTCCGGGAGTGAGGACCTTATTTTTGACCCCGGCATCTCCGCTTATAGTTTCTATTCCTTAGAGCCGGTGGCATATGAAAGTCCGATGAAGATTTTTCCGTTCTTTTGTTTCTGCCCCAAGGACAAAGGAATTCAGGGTCGAGTCAGGCTCGCGACTCGGTTAACAAAAACAAGCGCTTCTCGGGAGGCAACCCGTGTTTCTATCTTCTTTTTCTATTTTCTAATAAGTGTGATGTGAGGAGGCTCGCCTCTTCCTTTCTCGTGTTTCGTGGCTTGTGTTTTATGTTCAGGATTGCCCTAGATTATGAAGACTCTCGTACTCATGGTTTTGTCCATCGTTCACTCGAGCTTCAATCCTTAACATGTTTATATATGGGAATCTGATATCCTAAGATCTTATTGACTAACATTTATCTATTAGCATAAATAATGAACGTCTTTAGATTTACGTAGAGACCCTTCAAACATTGAGAATATTGTTTAGTTCTAGTATGGGGGGTTTCTATCGATTTGATCTTGCTTACATTTGCTTTGTCTTCACCTAACCCCGTTTTGCCACCAAAATTTCCAAAAAAATATTTGATTTTATGCCAAAATAAAAAAAATTCAAAAATAAAATAAGTGTTTAAACACGAATTTTTGACTTTCCGATGGTGAGAACAAGAATAAATTTTGACTTGATCGAGCATGTTGCGCTCTAGCTTTTCCCTTAACCTATATAAATTAAAGCTTTTGCTAGTCTTTTATACAAGAAGCTTTAAAACGCGAATTCTAGCTTAAAAGGCCAAGAGTTTGCAAGTTTCCATAATAGACTTTAAATATGCAAAGCTTGATTTTATTAGACTAAGCATTTGCGGATCTTTTTATTAAAGATTTTAAATTTGCGAAGAACTAAAAATGATAGAGTTTAATATAAGTTAGATTCTAAGCGTGGAGTAGTTGGATCTCTTTAGAGCTCATAGAGGCTAATTGTAGCTTTTTGCTCCCACTAGCTTAATAAACGTTATATATTTGTTAAATAAGTAAAGTTACTTTGGTTTTTGCGATTCTTAGTTTAGATCCCTTCGTAGAGATTCCTTCTGGTGAAATTAAGGTACACATCGAGGTTTTGTCAGTGTTGTGGGGAAATAGGTTACCGATTCCTGACGGCTCGCTACCGTTGTCTAAGTAGTTAAAAGACCACAGGACTTGAAATTTGGCTATAATAATAATAATAATGTAATAAACCAAAGCCGAAATAAGACAACTGGATCATGGTCGGTTCGCGCCCGATGTGACAGTTCGTTTAAAGGGTGGAGGTAATAATAATAATAATAAATCCGAGATATAAAAGTTTACTGGATCATGGTCGGCTCGCATACCGATGTGACAGTTTTCAAAAAGGTCGAGTATCTCCTGTCGAAATAAGACTCCTGGACCATGGTTGGCTCGCATACCGATGTGGCAGTTGTTTAAAGGACCAAGGGATAATAATGTAGCAATAATAATAATAATAAAGCCAAATTTTGACTCCGGGGTTATCTAAATAAAGCCTCCGTCTCTGGGCTCGTAGTTGAGTTGTTTAGGATGAAATAAAAAGGATAACCCCTAAATCATGCGAAATTAGAACCTTAATGTGGACCTTATTCTCACCATATCGTCTCTTTAAGAAATGATTTCAAATTAATTATGGTCCAAACCGGGTTTACTTTATACGAATAGGGACATAATTTATTTGTCACCAATAATAAAAATAAAATTCTTAGAGGATTTAGGAATAAGGGAGCAGAAAGTAGCTATGCGTACACAATTAGCATTTATGAGTAGTGTTAGCATCTTAACTTGTATTTAACAATGATTTCGTTTTTAAGCTTGGTTTGGGGCGGGTGAAAAATCGAGGACGATGAATTTATCCTTTTGGACACTTTTTAAAAGCGTTTCTTGTTTCGTGATCCTAAAAGTTATAATGGATGAAAGTCTAACATGTAGTTTCTTTTTTTTAAAATATATATATATGTATATATATATGTATATGTATATGTATATAATAAAATATATATAAATGGTAAAATAAGGCGTTTCAAAACTAGTGATTTCTTAATCCCCTTAGATGAACACTTAGCTACTTTCCGAGGTAATTAGTCTAGGGGGTTGAAATTTTTGGTTTTCTATACGTGTATTTATGACATTGCGTGAGGACACGACAATAGCGTAGTATGGGGGATTTTTGATATGTGTCTAATCACATATTAATTTTCTTTATTAAAACGAGCTTAAATGACCAAAAACAAATAGAAAATACATTATATATGTTTGTTTTGTTAATTGTATTATGCAGGTAACAGATATTCATAAAAGGACAAAAAACAAAGCCAAAAAGGACAAAACCAAACACGAGATTAGAAGAGCGTGAGAAAACGAAGCCGAGGACGTTTTCATCTTTAAAGGGCCAACTCGTACCCGTTTTGTGGGTCGGGTCAGCCCATTAACACTTAAATGATAAGAATCCTTATCCATAAACCTAAGCCTAAATCCAAGTCTAAAATAAATCCAATTCCAAATCCAGTCCAAACCAGGCCCAAGAAATGATAAAAGCCTAAATCCATACCCGGTCCAAGTCAAAACAATAAAAACGCATGGTCAAATTCACTGTGCATCCATCCCTCCCATTTTTACACTGAAACAAGAACACCAGGGTAAACCCACTCCACCTCTCCACACGTTCTCTCCCTTCTAGAAGATGAACGTGGCTCCTCTGACATCACAGCAGACCACGTTAGCAATCCCAAGCAATCTTATTGGCCAATAAGACGTGGAAGCAATCTAAGGTCACAAATGGATGATTGGAAGTTTTTTATGATTCAAGGGCTTGGATTGAAGCTTAAGGACGCTCCCCTTCTTCTGGATCCTTCTCTCGTTCACTATAAATAGAGGCAGTCACTCACATAGTAGGAGATATCTAGCTTTTTAAGTAGGTTTTAGTGTAGCTTTAGCTAATTTTTAGCATATTGTAATGTTTTTAATGTAATTTCCATTTTAAAAGCTTGTAATCTCTTCATTATTAATAAAATTTCAGTTTCATTTTATATTGTGTTTTGTATTGTTACTTTACTTTTATGCAAATTCGTTTTAAAATGTGTTTGGATTTTACCTAATAAGCTCAATAAGCTTTTTGATAACTCATAAGCTATTCCTAATTCAGTTAAGCTCTCTAAGGCTTAACTGAATAAGTTATTCACTTAGATCATATAAAAAGTCATAATAAGCTATAAATGGAAGATAAGCCAGAAATGGATGGGCTTTTGGGACCATACCAGCTAATGAAAATAAGCTAGAGCTTCTAGATAAGCTCTAAAGAGCATTTATAAGTCCTTGTTTAGAGCAAAGGATAAGGTATGTTCACTTTACTATTTTAGCTTAACTTCTTATTTAGCTTATTAAACTGATTATTTCTGCTTATTCTCTGCTTATTTGTGCTTGTTTAGTCTTGAAGTCGCTTATTGAATTCTTAGGGTGTAGCTTAAAATTAGTTTTAAATAAATCTGTTAGTTTAGAAGTCAAAACTGCTTATTAGTTAAGCTTAGTATTTAGTGCTTATTTCTATAAGGTTTATGCTTATTAGTCCTTATTATTGTTAGTTCTTAATCTGTTTTAGCATTTCCAAGCTTAAATTGGTTTGTTTTAGCTTAAAAATGGTTTTTCAAGTTCTAAAGGGGTGTTTGGGATAAGCAGCATTAATAGGATTAAAACAAGTGTAGGCTGTTTTAATGATTAAGATGGACTTGATAAGATCAAATAAGGTCTAAGTGCAAGTTTTTATAAGTTTAAAATAAGATTTGTTATGTTTTAAAGTTAGTTTAATCAAAAATCCAAATCTGCTAGTTTAAATGGATTATAAACTGCTTAATGGTTTAATTTTTTTTAAAAACTATACTTGAGGTGTAGAATTTGAGTTCAAAGCCTGGTTTCTAGTGCATCAATATGCATCTATTTTGAGTTTTTAGTTTTAGGTAAAGCTTTTTAGTATTTTAGAACAAAATCAATCAAGTAGTGTAGCTTTTAAAAGTTTGATATTGCAGGTTAAATTGTGGTTGGATTCTAGTTAGACTTTGATAAATTTTGATTAAATATAGCTTATTATAGTCTAGTGTTAATCTGTTTCAAGTTTTTAGTTAGTAAAAATCATTTTTGAGTCTCAATTTTAAGCTGCAAAGGAGTTATTTTCTTTCAAAAAGCCAAAAACAAGTAGTGTAGACTGTCATTTCATTAGTCTTTTTCTAGCTTATTTCCTAAATTAGTTTTCTTAAGTTTAGCTTATTTGAGTTATTTGAGTATAAGTCTAAATCTGTTTTTACCTTTCAGCTTATTTCAAGTGCTTATTAGTCTTTAATCTTAGCTTAAATTTGGTCAAAAGTCCTTTAAAAGTCCTTAAAGTCTGCTGTCTTAATGTCTTTTGATACTTTTTCAGCTTATTTTACTTGCTTATTTTTAATCCCTAGTGCTCATTGAGTCTAAAATTAGGTATGTTTTTAGCTTTTTAGTATTCTATTAGCTTATTGGTCTTAATAGTACTTAGTTAGTCTAAATAGTCTTAGCTTAATATCAAATCAGTTTTAAATAGCAAATGTCACTTTTAATTGTCCTTTTTCTAACTTATTAATAAGAACTGGCAATAAGTCTTTCATTAAATTTGCTTATTTTTGCTTATTCTTTAGCTGTTTTAAAAAGAAAAATAAAAAAAATGTTTTCCAAAAAGGGACAGTCACAAGACTCGAATCTGTGACCCCCCTCACAAAACACACACGCCTTAACCAGTCGCCCTTGGGTCTTTTTCATTTACATGTTTGTTGCATTTAAATCTTATACTTTGTTTAGTTTTAGCTTATTTTGCTTATTTGAATTTTCAAAGCTTATTGGTGTTAGCTTTTTCATCCGTTTTTTTTGTAAACCTAAAAAATAGAGTCTAGTATTTTTAGAAATTTTCTCAAAATTTTAGGATTAAGTTTAGTATTTTTAGTTTAATTTTTAGTCCTATTTAGTTTTAAAAATAGTTTTAATTAGTTTTAAAAATCAAAAAAAAAATATGTTATTAAAAAATAGTTTAATACATTTTAGTTTAAGAAATTTGCATTTTGAGTTTTTAGAGTTTTAATTTGTCATTTTTAGTTAATTAGTTAGTAATTTTTAGTTATTAATTAGTTTTTAATTGTTTTTAAATGTCGTTAGATTTTTAAATTGCCTTAATTCCTAGATTGGCGTGCCTTTATATGATTTTCCTTTATTAGTTTTAGAATCTAAAAATCCATAATATCGAATATTAAAGCACACGATCACGAACCGAAATAAGATTTTCAATATTCACGCTTCGTTGGGAAAATAATTTGGGAACGATTTGAACTTTATCAGGGTAATTTTGTCATCAATACTTTTCGAAAATATATTTTATTATTAATTAGCTTATTACTCTTTCACAAGAGTAGTTTTCCGATTTGCTTATATTATATATATATATATACTTATAACGACGAATCAGTATACTTCTTGCTCTTTCCTAGTTAACAGGCAGAGAAAAGATGGTCTTTCTCAAACTTCAACCTTGGTAAGCC